>JARQTJ010000520.1:325616-381518 GCA_030142635.1 Trachelus troglodyta | reverse complement strand
GGATTTTGGAATATTATTTACTAAACATTTGACTCATTCGTATATTACAAATATATTCTTTAGTACCTAGTACACAAAGCGCTATATTATAGCGAAGACATTGAATGAAATTTTGAAAACACAATTAAAATGATAGGCTAGTGCTGAATCATATAATAAGCAGATACGTAGTGACTTATGTACTTGGCATTATTAATATGATTTCAATACTTTTTGTGAGAGGACTGTACAGCACTCCTGTACTTGGGATAGTTTTTTTACACGTCCTAAAGCGACACGCGCGCTTTCGCGCGTGATCGAAGATCCTTTTGCGCTGCAGCGCTTTGAATAGTTTAAATACTATTCAGCCGAATAGAAAAGCAGTAAAAAATGTCCAAAAAAATGTGTACTTATTGATATCGGGTAAAAAAAATGAAAAGCGTAAAAAACCACACAATTATTTTATATGTATAGTGAGATGAGACAAATAGTGTATCTTCTTAGAAATTTTTAGTTTCATACGTTTTTGGCAGCCTGATTCAATTTAGTCAATTATTTTATTCAAGCCTGCGGAAAGACAATTTTATTTATATCAGATACATTATTTGTTTCATCTCTCCATAGAAAATAATTGGTTCCTTTTTATATGTTCATCATTTTATGCCCGAGATTAAGAAGTGCAATTTTATTTTTGCTAATTTTTCCTAATGCCTTCTTTGTCCGTCTGAATATTATTTATGCTATTAAAATATGAAACAGCGTGTCATAGGTGTTCGTCACAGGCAAGCGGAGAACTTCTGCCAGCTAAGCTACGCGTTCGTTTTCACGTTCAGCTCGGCTACGACGGGATTCGCATTGTCGGCGGAGGCGATGATTACAAAATCCTACTTCCAGACTTGCCACTATGATTTAGCGTCATGATTTTGGTATCGGCTAAAACCGTAGCGTTGTGCATCTCCCTACTCATCTCTGTTGGTATCACGTATTTCGATATCGAGAAGGTTCTTACACGTCTGCTATTAAATAGTCACGAGCCAGGACTTGTCACAATTCGTTTGATTGCAACTGTTGTGTAGAATTACATTGAATTGCAGTTTGACAATTAACTATTTCATTACACTGTGGTTTGATTCAGTTTATGTGTGTGTTAGTGAATATTTCGTAGTACAGAAATTTGTACGCTATGGAGAAGAAATCAGAAATAAAAACGCCTACTAACGAAGAGGTTATTGATGAACTAACTAAAGATTTGAAAGACTCTTGTATTAGGGATAATTCAAAAGGTTTGAGTGAAGAACATGAAAATAAATGTGCCGAATCGGATGATCCCTGGGATAATATTGGCAAGGAATTAGGTGACGAAGCACAGGATGATAGTAAAGCTTGTCTTACTGAGCTCCCAGAAGATTTTGTTGACGAAGAGGCTTTGAAGGACAGAGAAGTTAATCTTAATGAAGATGATGCCAAGGTTGATATTTATTTCATGTGATTAATAGTATGATGTATTCTTTATTTTGGATCGAATTTTAATTTCTTTTGAAGATCATCTATACAGTGCCTCAAGATGTTGTTGTTCTTTAGAAATTAAGGATCGATGCCGAGGCATTGAAGAACGAAGGTAATACAAAGTTCAAAAATGGCGAATACAAGGAGGCAGTGATAATTTACACTAGAGGTATTCAGACGTGTCCCTTGGCATTTGATAAGGACAGAGCAATTTTATATGCAAACAGAGCTGCAGCAAAGTCCAAATATATGGTAATGTGTAACAATATGATTTTACTTTGAAATAAATACAGAAATAAAACCATTTTCGGTAAATTTTTATACAGCTGTTATATTGAGTTAAATTTCTAGGTAGATAAAGATTCGGCTATTGCAGATTGTACAAAAGCTATTGAGTTAAATCCAAACTATGTAAAAGCGTACTCCAGGCGAGCAAGACTCTATGAAGAATCTGACAAACTAGATGAGGCTCTGGAAGATTATAATAAAGTTTTGACTTTTGATGCAACTGATTCTGATGCGAATTATGCCATTAGAGTAAGTAGAACTCGTACATAAAAAAATATCATTTATTCTGTATTAATATTTTTAAACATACTGTTTTGCAGAGATTACCACCGCTCATACAAGAGAAGAATGAAAAGCTAAAAACAGAGATGCTTGGAAAGTTAAAGGAACTGGGGAACATGGTATTGAGACCATTTGGTCTATCCACGGAAAATTTTGAATTACAAAAGGATCCAAACAGTGGTGGTTACTCTGTAAAATTCAATCAAAATTCAAGCTAATGAAGATTTTGCCAATGAAGATCTATTCTTGATTAACCTTACTACACATCTACAATTACTTAGGCTATTTCTGCATTATGAGCTTCTATGTTACATAATAAAAAGTATATATTAGATCATGGTCTATTGTAACTTCACACAATCTTCTCTTTACATGACATGACTATACAAAACTGTAAATAAATTATAAATTTCATTTCAAAATATGTGACTTGAAGTTGTAGCGTCAGTCTATAACATTCTGTATTCCGACGTTTTATTACCATACGTCAAGACTAGTGAAAATGTAACCACAAAATATAAATCAAAGTACTTCATCTGCTGCCAATCCAAATGGAAAACTTCATACCATCCAAGAAACGGTGAGTCGATGTAAAAGATTAGCATAAACAAGAACGTTGGAGTAGGCCTTGTTAGGCACATGAGAAATAGCGATGGGTATAACTGGTTAGTTTTGCAATACCCAGTGCAATGATTGTAGGTAAAGCAGCTACCTACTTGGATCATGAGTGGAAGGAGTGTACGGCGATCAATGACAATCTGACTGAAACATATTAATAAATGCATATATGTATATGGTTCTCATAAATTATAAATTGATACATGCCATCCAATTCTCTCATAACACCCAATTCATTGAGACGTTTCTGATACTCTGAGTCTTCAGACTTTTGTCCGATAGCATCTTTGACTAATTAAGAGTGTAAAAAAAGACAACTAGCCAAAACTCGAATCTCGATGCTGGATGTTTTGGACGTCGTGTAAGAGAGTGCAAGGGGACGTGCCAAGGGTTGATTCTATCACTGTGGTTTATCTTGGATTGCGCAAGCGTCCTTATTGGAACTATCACCGACAGCACCATTATTCGCCAAATAACGTAGCACTTCGTGTCGAGTAAAGTTTCGCTCGTGATAAAAGAACTTGGGGGAAGTCGAGCTTCAACAATTTCTTGGGGTGAAGAGAAATAAGTACCTGGCAGCGTTAGGGAATTATCGATCGTCTTTACAAAAGAGGCTTGAGATTTCGTTAGACCTCACATACCAAGAGCTGGAAAATTCGCGAGTGAACAAGTACGGTAAACGTTGAGCATTTTCATAGGCAAGGGGTGCTGTTGCTGCTCATTATTATTACGATATTGGTACTGTTTCTCGTGTTTCAATGGTTTAGTGCGAAATGCCAGCGAGTGTCAAGTCGAAGGGGTGAGATATTAAATTTATTCTGAGACTGGCAAGGGTGGTGCCAAATTAGAAGGTGAGTGCTTTGTGCTAGGGACACTTTATACAACAATTTATTTAATTATCGTTTTAGTATGATTCACTCGCATTTTCATTTATTTATGAAAGAGTTCAGTGATAATATTAATCAATAAAGCTATCGACTTGTAGTATCATAGTAATTATGAGTTTGGTGAAATTTCCTTCATCTCGTTGAATGAATTGAATTCTACTTATTTTTCTTGGTTCAAATAATTTCATGATTGCAGATGACTTGGCTATATTTGCATGTGATTTTACTTGTTTAAAACGTTGATTACCACGGTTGACACCCGTGACCGGCGTTAGACAATTTTTTAAAATTATTGTAATAAGATAAATATTATTGACTAAAAAATTTGCAGTCACGGGTGGCCAACTAGCAAGATAAGTGTACTATTGATAAGGATAAGGCGTTTTTTAACCATAGTATTCAGTTTTATCATTACATACTTAGAATTATACAAATTTTATTATATAACCTCCAGGGCAAAATATATAAAAATTGCATGGCAGTCAACGTCTTAATCACTGATTTCTACTACAATTGAAATACACAAGATATTTCAATCATTATTGTTCTTGATGCATACGCGACTCGCTTATGAAATCTCTTATAATTTACTTGAAATTAATCATTCATTGTGCATAAAATTATCAGCAGCCAAACATAAATACTGCCTACCAGTACTAATAAAGTACGATTCTACTTACATTATGAAATTACAGGGTTAATCTCATATAAAAAATTGATTCATCCGACATTTCCGTAAAGAACAAGATTAAGTAATTGAAATAAAATTCTTTTTATTTATAGTACAATGATATCATTCTTATTATAATTTCAATTGGTTTTTTAAGCTACTTTCTCGGATGAAATATACACAATTTACGGTAAAAAGAAAAAAGAGAGGCATAATTTCCATCGAACGCGAGATCACATATGACGTTCATATTTATTGTAATATATCATTCTCATTTACATATCATCGGTATAACAGCTCCTATGAAAATATATGGCAAAAATTATAATTACTAATATAAACAGTACCTATGCACGTGTCATATTAGAAATATCTCTAAGTAGGTTTATTTACTGCTTTATTAAATATTAAAATTTCAACGGTTGCATCTCAAAAAAAAACGTAAGGTTTTCACTCGTGCACCCCTTCTTTTCCCTTTCACCCCCTGATTTGTTGCCTTTTACCACTGGTCGGTGGTTCCACAAGACAAACCTTCGAAGGCAATAACAGGATGACCTTTTCCGTATCTGCTCTATCCATCCCTAAGTGCAGATCAGATTTACCGATAAAAGCCACTCCCCCTCATAAAAGCTTTACCGAGCTCCTTAGATTAAGGCATATCATTCAAAGTATTCTTTGAGCATAAAATGTAAAGAGTATACTGAGATAGAAAAAAGTGCTTTGAAAACTCAGGTGAATAGACCGGGCCCAGATGAATTATCTAGCCAAGATAAATATCGCTGTTGGAGAAAAGGGAAGGGGTAAAAATCGATCGAGCTAGAGAAATTTGTTATAATCAACTAAAACTAATTAGAGTTCACCCTTGTGTTTAGAAATAATCTCCAACGTCTCAAGAACGGGACAAAAGTAGAAAGGTCGAAGCTGTGAAAATTATATAAAGAGGGAAGCAACGAAGCTTGCCAAGAAGGAAAGCTTTTGCAAGGCGCCATTTCCCGATCGATCCAACAACTTTTAGCATGGTTTTCTGGGTCAGGGTGAATGGTCGAAGACTCTCGGTTCGTTCGGTATATCGTGGGGAAATATCTCGAGGAAAATTCCATGGACGTAAAATCTATCTTAACCCGTTCGCTCGTAACCTCTTCCACACAGAGAAGCCGGCGACTATCTGTCTAACAGTTGATGTCGGCCGAGTTCAGTTTATGCGTAATTTACGCATGCGATTCGCTAGTCTCGAGGATCGATAGACTTGCGCGCGGTAGTCGGATTTTATCGCGCGGCTGCACGGCCTGAACGCTTGCCGGATTATATTAGGTTTTTTGGTGCGCTTGGAATAGTCTCTAATTAAGATTGATAAAACTATTAGATACTTTGTACGAGTGTTTTATAATAGTTAAACGTGATAAATTAAGTACCATATATACATCGAAGATCCGATCGATCTTTATTAATTGATCGTGCTCCTTCTTGAATATGGTTAGTGAATTTATTAGTATCACACGAGATACGCTACTTGATATTTTATTGTATGGAAACTCGAGTTAGTCTCAAGTGGTCGTTACATGCTGATGGAGAAGGAGGCTATTTGGAGTATGAGAATATTTTGCATTTTTTATAACTTCCGGTTTCTTGTTATTCACCTAGACGGAGATCATGAGGAGCCGTGCGCGTCGCTTGACGCGCCGAGAGAAGTGGCCGCTTCACGTGGGATTATTTTTACTTTACATTCTGGTGCAGCTGGTTACTTCCGTCTCCATCACATCGACGATCAGTAATGAATCGTCCACTATGACGATACTGGAAACCAGTACGTTTCCGGGCCCATCGTCTACGATCGCACCTGAAACTGAATTAGCAAATAAAAACGAGGTTTCTGATAAGAAGAAGGATTTGGAAAATCCTGGACTGAAATTACCAGATGAAACGTCCACGGCGAATACGAAAGGAAAGGAAAACGAGAGGAATGGAAATGATGAGAAACAGATAGCGAATCCAGTTAAAAATAGTCCCAAACTTAGCAACGAAATAATTCCTAGTACCACTGTAAGTAATGAGAATTATTTTTAGTGGATATAAGATATTAAAGAGGAGATCATTATTTTTTCAGAGTCCTCCCCTTCACACGACGACTCCTACACATCACGCGCGAGCTACCTTGAGACCAATGCGTGAAAATTGTACACCACCTGCTATAGAGCAATTCCCACGACCTCTCATGGGACCCACTACAAGAAAAAAAGGTGGCTTGATCGTTCATGTCCTTGTAGCCATCTACACCTTCTTAGGTTTGGCTATAGTCTGTGACGACTATTTTATTTCGAGTCTGGATAGAATTTGCGAGGGTAAGAAATAACTGAAGGAAGACTGACTGAATTTTTTATAATAATATTAATTCTATCTTTACTTGTAGAATTGAGATTATCTCCCGACGTAGCTGGAGCTACTTTCATGGCCGCTGGATCTTCTGCGCCTGAATTAGCAACTGTCGTAATCGGTGTATTCTTTGCCCAGGACGATATTGGCGTAAGTATTTATCCATAGTTAGATTCGATCTAAGAATTAATAATTAGATACAAAATGGACTCTTATTGAAATTCAATACATTCCGGCAGGTTAGTGGAGTGATTGGTAGTGCGGTCTTTAATATTATGTTCGTGATCTCGGTTTGCGGTCTCTGTTCAGGAACAGTATCTAAACTGAACTGGTGGCCTTTGTGTCGAGATTGTTTCTTTTACGCCATATCCATCCTGATTATGCTGGGTACAATCTACAACAAGACCATATCCTGGTAGGATTCTGTAAACATATAAATTACTGATAAACAATTCATTAATTGGACATTGAAAAGGAAATCAAGTTAACAAAATGTATCCTTATCTTTTACAGGCCAGAGGCTCTCTTCATGCTGATAATGTACGCTGTGTATTGCGTGGTCTTATCGTTTAACGAGAGACTTGAACGCTGGGCAAAATCTTTTAATATTTCATTTTTACCCAAGGATAATGTACCTGCCGAAGAGAGTGCTCTCGTTAGTTATAGATCATTACAGGAAGACAGACTCTCCTACACAGGACCAAACTCTCCACTGACCGATCAAGTAAAGAGTCAAGAAGGTTGGCAGAAGTCATACGAAACTCAATATACAGTTTTATTTGTTAAAGAAACGATTCGTTTCTTGATTAATTTATTGCATAACAGGTAATGGATTCCAAGAGCCTTCTAATGAGCAACCAATAAAACAGCCACAATATTACAAAGCTAAGGAACCTGATCCAAATGAAGTTTCGCCACTGGTGATGCCTGTGGATGCTGGGAGGTGGGCCAAGTTTTCCTGGCTTCTTGTTTATCCTATACATTATATGTGTCGAGCTACGATGCCAGATTGTAGGCAGGAAAAGTGGAAGAGATGGTATCCCTTTACCTTCTGCGTTTCTATGGTCTGGATCAGTTTTTACAGCTACTTTATGGTCTGGATGATCACTATAATAGGTAAGAATTATTAGATGATACAATTGTCATGGTTCATATTTATCATTGCTTCTACTTGAATCGCCAGGAAATACTCTTGGCATACCCGACACGGTTATGGGTCTGACATTCGTAGCTGCTGGAGTCAGTGTTCCAGATGCCTTGTCATCATTGGCAGTCATCAAAGAGGGGCTAGGTGACATGGCTGTGAGCAACGCTGTTGGAAGTAATGTCTTTGACATTTTGGTCTGTCTGGGCCTACCGTGGTTTATACAAACTGCGATGATTATGCCAGGATCACATGTCAATGTTAACAGCAAAGGTGGTCTTTTTAATTTCAATTAATCTATCGATATCTTTCAATCGAGCTTTCCCTAATCAAATGATTCTCATGCTCAGGTCTCATTTACTCAACTATATCCTTATTATCAACCGTGGTATTCTTGGTATTGGCGACACATTTCAACGGGTGGAAACTGGACCGCAGATATGGAGTCATCCTTATGATTTGGTACCTCGTTTTTATCGCGTTCGCTATTTTCTACGAGATGTACGTCTTCGGTAAGGCAAATTCACCATGTCCGAGTCCGTTCTAGGAGACGATTCACATCATTCTTGATCTTGATTCTGATCCTGATCTTGAACCTCAGGGAGAGAACCTTGAGATCCAACGTTCATTTAAGATCCTCACTAAGTTTTGGTATGATAGCGCTTATATGTATGTATGGCATGCTTCCATTTAATTTGTGTCTCCCTATTGGACAAATCGACCGTCATAAAAGTAAAGAACCAAAGGACAAGAGAAAACAAATGAGATTTTTCACATTGGAATTGACATTCATTATAAAAAAAAGCATTTGCATTAAAAACCGAGTAATAGGAATTGAGAGAAGCAAGGAAAGAAGGATAGAAATACAAACTGATTTCAACGTGGAATTCTAAGTCTCCTAAGATGAGTCTGAACGGGATTCCACAAGCTTATCGATATCACAGACACGCGAGACGAAATTAATATAGTGATTATAACGACCAGAGCCGACGTCATGTTTCGTTTAGGTGTATCAAAGCGCCACGGAAGGATTAGTGTAATCTAGGTCTTAAGACGCTAAAAAATGATAATACTCGAAGAGACAATACGAATAACAGTATTATTATGTACGTCGTACGTTGGTATATTTAATACGCAATTTAACGAAACGGTCGAATAAGCCGGCTAACATTCAGCAGGCATATTTTAATTGTTAGTTGGCTAAATAGGTATGCATACGAGGAACAGAGAGATCAAGCAGGGAAGGAGGAAGCGGAATATGTATAGTTAGGTTGCAAAAGATAGAGGATTAATAAGGAATGAGCTTAGAGGGAAGAGATCGGATCATATAGCGGAGATGTGCAATAACGAATGGTCAATAATCTATAGAAGATGCACGCGTATCCAAGTTCCGCAGGAGACACATAGAGGTTTAATCCTTACCGGTCCATTGATAGATGCAATAGGCCAGTAAGGCCCAATCACTGGCAGGCCCTAATGCGTTTCTTGGATACGTTGTCACAAAAGAAACATCGAAGCGCATAGCCCTAAATAGTTTGGCGTTCCACATATGATTCACGTGTTTCGCACATGAGAGAACGACGATACTACACAACGTTAAGGAATAGTTGATCTTTATAATAAATACGAAGTAGCTCAGTGCCGTTTATATATTTATAACGATCATTAGCCGTTCACATGAAAAGAAAGGGCGTATCGGTGGGTAGCCATTACTGTCTTTTACTTAATTTTTTTCCCATGGTTATCTCTTATCTCAGTTCCTTCGTATTTTATCGTTCTCTTCTCCCTGCTTCTAATCTATTGTGATTAATTTATATATACATATATTTTAATCTTTTTATCACTCACTATTACGTCCGAATTCAAATCACAAATATATTTACATATTGTGTACGTAATCACGCATGAGTGTGATATCCGCATGTAACAAAAAAAAAGTAATTGCAATGGAACTGAAGGAAGGTTGGAGGTTGTTTAGGGATTTAGAGCGCGTGGGCGCGAATAAAAAGAGATAATGGATAGAGGGAAAGAGCTAAGAACTGACTAAAGAGTAAGGAGTGTCTGAAAATGAAACGAAGCTCTCGATCGAAGCAAAAAGGCTCCTCGTGAGTCGTGCGAGATACGCAATACAGAGTAAAAAAATGACAATAAATGACGCAGCCTTATCCGATGAAAGTATTTATCGATCGTGCTGCGCGTTCCTTGAGAGTGCCGGAGTGTCCTCAAGTTGATTACGAAGAAGATGGATATTGAAGGGATCAGGAAATGTGCTACGAAAAGAGACACGAGGGAGTGACGCCATGATGTTATCTATAATTAGTGTCAATAATTAAGGATCTTTTGACGGTTCGTCCGCGAGCTCCGGCGAGATCGTTATTCAATCTGGATCTCGATTACTCGCCCGGTATCCTATGGCGTTTTGTGATGTTCGATTGTGTTCGATGGTGTCGAGTGGTCTTTTGCCAACGAGTCCTCGAGTTGAGAGAGAGAGAGAAGAAAAGAGGGAGAGAGAGAGAATAAAGCGGATCCAATGCCGGCCGTGATTCACATTCGCGCAAAAGCAATTTGCCTGGATCGATGGGGGCGGTGATCCTGAGGATCCAGAGGGTTTTAAGGATCCCAAGGATCGCGCAGCCGTTTTAAAGATATTAGTATAGTTTAGGTCGTTAATCGTAACGTGTTTGACGTGTTGATTATTATGTTAATTCTTAGAAATATATATACATATATATATATATACACACATAGGAAGATATATACGTGGATTACATAGAAATATATCATATTGTGCAATAGTGGATGATACGGTAGGATGAGGAGAGACAATGAAATTTAATTCGACCCTGAAAATATTTATCTGTTTGGTTAAAACTCGTTTGAGATAACTCTTGGATTGTTAATCATTTATATTTAATGTCTCTGCTATGTCCTACACTTTATTTTGACGCCATTGTGGCTTTAGGTATGACCGGACTCGATCGACAGATTTCCATTGCATTTACGCGGACCAGTTCACCGACAATGGCTAATTACATTTGATATGTCGATAATGCATACGGTGATTTTCTTGTAACAGAGACACTCGAATATTATAGTATATATACATATGTATATACTATAATATATATATACACATGAAAGTTATAGCAAACGAAGAATAGATGAATACTCGGGGTCTCGTCCAATGGCTCGATTGCGCCTAAAACAGAATGTTTTACTTCTAGTAATATGAATAATTAAATTGATAGATTAATTCAGGAATTGGTAAGAAATATATATACCTGTACATATATATGCTTGAAGGATCGACGTACATGGGTTTTCATTGAACTCGATTCTAATTTGTCAACGATGATCAATTTGAACGTGCCCTTAGAGTACAATTCTAGTCAATACTTCCAATTTCTTGTCACGAGTGCTACATCTTCTTCTTCTTCTTCCTTGTATTCGCCATAACTTCTAATTAAACTTGTCTACCAATTTCTGAAATGGTCAATTTTTAGAGTAGTGTCTGCCCTGCAATAGCGCATAACTGTGTTTTGTATACATAGTTAAGTGATAACGATGAAATAAGAAAAAAAGGTACGCATTGTTATTAGTAAATTATTGGGTGCGAGGACGAATCATAAAGAGAGAATATATCCAGATAACACAAATGAAGAAAACATCCACAAGATGTCTTCAAAATGTGATCATGGGAATCATGGGTTTTGACGTTTTGTTAAAAAAAAAAAGTCCTTTAGATACGAGGCATTTATAAGATGTCAAGACCTACGACATATAGACGTTTTGAAGATGACATCTTGTCATCTTCGTAATTTGTGTTATTTGGGTCAAATAAATCCGATGTGAATTCAGCCATGTTTTACGATCACGATGAAAATTCGTCAACGCCCTCATGCTAATTTTTAGATATATTTCCCATCGTTGCAAATATTTAAAATATCCTAAAGCGTCAATATTGCTAGTTGTAGCTTATAGCGTTATGTACAAAATAACTATTGTATTGGAGTCTTACGTACATATACCTCTTTAATCAGAAATACACCATCATACTAAACCTAAAAAAAATGTAAGAAAATATTCGCAGCAATGAACAATTTAATGTCGCAGTTGAATTTAAGCCAACGCGAAAGAGTAGGTGTTCTGTATTCTGATGTATTTAAAATGTTTAAACAATAAAGCTATTGCTAACTATTGCAACGTGTCAGTGTAGTTTTCCAACATTGTTTTAAACGATTGTCAAATAAATTCAAGTAATATGAATAAAAGAATTTCAGTAACCGTGACAGATCGTCACGAGGATTTAAAAATTCTTGTATGTCATTTTTAACGTTAGCGAAAATCATGAGAGACAGGATATCGAGGTTTTATCATGGTAAAGGATTTGTTAATATATTTAAAAAACTTTTCATTACATAAACAAATTTATGAATTAATTTGAGAACTAAGAAGAAATATGTTCAGGCATTTTACGAAAAGATGATCGAAATGGGATGAAAAGTGATGAGAGGGTTGAAGAGGAAGATAATGTCTCTTCGGTGGACGAAGATATTCAGGATAATGATACTGGTATTGAATCTTCCGAAGGGGAGATACAAGAGGGGCCATGTTTTTGCAAAACGTCTCAACCGCCGGTCAAGTAAATCATGTTGCAATTATTTCAAACATTTTTGCAATTGTATAACTGGTCTAATGATGTCCATTAAATAGGTGGTTACATTCTGCCAAGAAGTTGATTAACAAAGTAAAGAAACCTTTTGAGAAACAACAAAAACAATCCACCACGTCTTTGTTAGCCTCTAATGAAGAGATACGTTACGTAGATTCGGAAGAACTAGTAACTGTAATGCCCGAGGATGAAGAAGAGACGAAACTTCTTCATGAAGAACAAAGGGGTGAAATAGAAATAGAAACGAAAGATCAGAAGGTGGAGAATAAAGGACAGCAGATAGTGCAAGAACAAGAAGAATCGAAAAAAGTAAAAGAAGAAGTACCAGAGGAGGAGACGCAGCCAATATTCAGAGATATGGAAATCAAAAAAATTGATGAAGTCCCAAAAAACGAAGAAATCGTCGTCGAATTTTCTACAATAACGCGGGAACAATTTCGCAGCATGATTCGTCATGTCGATCCATCATCATTGATTCGAATTGATCATAAATCCTTGCCTACTAAAATTCCTGGAGATTCTCGTATCTCTTCAGAGTGGGAAAATTTACCACCACAGGTAATACTTGTTTGACATTCACTAATAGTAGGTACTATAACGTCATAAAACATTTTTTATGGAATTTCAGATTATTGATAAAATAATGGAAATGACTTCTCGAAATGATATCGATCAGTGTCCACTGTCATGCTGCTGCAGATTTTCGGATGATTTGATCAGGATGTATCATGCTGTGCAATTACTTGTCAAAAATGCCAATCAAACTGATGCTAACTCACAGCAGTGCAAATTTCGAATGTCATTTAGTGAAGTTGAATTTTTTAAAAATGATAATAACATGTGTCAGGCAATAATTTCAGCGATGAGAGGAGCGTATGCAGAGATGTACGAGTTGGCAGACATGTGGCGAGAAGCTAATGAAAAACTTATTGTTCAAGAAAGAGAATTTGGGATTGCAAATAGTGAAGTTAATGATTTCAAAGAAGATTCTTCTCGGTTACGAACTATACGTCATGAAGTGCAACGTTTAGAGTGGAACATTGATCAAACTAAAAATCTTCTGCTAGACTGGCAGAGTTCTGGCAAGATGGAGCGATTGCGTACTGAACAAAGAAGTGTTGAACAAGAAACAGAAAGACAATCAGAAAATTTATACATGGAACGGAGAAATGATTGTATGGTATGTTGAGTTTGCTAACTTGAGTTTCGTTAAAGTTTACGATTTTTTTCTTACTCATAGAACGCAGTGCGCAATAGCCTGGAAAGGAAGGTAAGATTGGAACAGGAAAATTTGAAACGTAATGCTATAAGAGCTCAGCAGAGACAGAAAGACATGATCATTCTTTTGAGATCCGCGACGCTTTTACAAAATTATATCAGTGAGCTTACAGCACGGCGTTAGAACTAATCAGAATGCAATAAAATCCAAAGTTATGACGCTGTAAGCCTTTGAGATAAAGGTATGTAAGTGATATTAAATTCATCAAACTCATCAGTACTGTCATGATTCCAAAGGTTTTCTTCCAGTGGTACATTCTGTACTGGTGTTTCACAAGAAATTGTATTGGTGTTTGTTCTATCTGTGCTACATATTTTTTGAATAATTTCCGACATATTTAAGTTCTCTTCTTCTGGGTCGCTTGCAAAATCTTCAGGAGTCAGTTCATCGAACATTTTGTCCAGTGTATTGTTAAATTTTCCAGCAACTTTTTCAGTTGCAAGAACTTTTTCGATTTGGGGATCCCGTTTTCTTTGAGTATTAAGAATTTTATATGGTATTTTTTCTTGTACTTCTTTGGTATGCTTATTCTCCTTTTTGGACCTTTTCGGTGTGACACTTAACCGGCCAAAGGATTCCTCAAGTTCTGCTAATTTATTTACCACTATAAATTCGTCAATTTTTTTATTGCCTATAGCAGATGATGGCTTATTTTCCCGTTTCCTTCTAGTCGCTTTAAGTTCAGGAACTATCTCTTCATTTTTAGAAGAAATTACTGTGGTTGCTTTCTTTCTGTGAGAGGTTACTGGTTTCTTTTTTTTTTTGGCGTTTCTCGCATCGTCGAATTCTTTTACTAGGTCTGGATAACAATTTTGCACCATGTTCTGTGGTTCGATAGTGATTAACTCTTCGAGAATATTTGTTTCATCATTATTGTCTGCTTTGACCTGTTCTAGTAGTTCCTTTAGATTTCCTGTTTCATCCTTCCAAAGTACCTCGTAACTTGCTACGCAACGTATATTTCTGATTTTTTTTATTGCTACAGGAACTATATAATGTGATACTGGCAGCCGTTGTTTAAGCATAATTTCTGGTAAATGCAGAAGCTGCCAGCGTGTTGCCAATGGAAGAATTTTAGTAACTGTATATTCGGGTGCCCATCCTAGTTGTCGTTCCATGAAATGCTGTTGATAAAACAAATCAATTTTCTGCATTCCATTTTGTTCATTAAAACGAAAATATAGATACGAAATTTGCAACTGCTGTCTTACCACAAATTCGGTAATTTGTGGCTGTTTCCATTCGAGACTCAATGCTGTGGGTACTGGACCTTTTCTTACAAGAAATTCGTCGATAAGTTCTTGGTTTGGAAAATCCTCTGCGAGTAAAGCTTTTTTTCGCAAGCTCACTTCATTTGATATAAACGCTCGTTTTTCTCTGTCAGTAAAGACGATTTTAGAATTTTTATAGGAAGTAAAGCATAATTGGAATATAAAACTTCAAACATAGCTCACTTGTAACTTTCTTTACATTTAGAAAAGGTGCCACAATCTACGCATCCTGTTTTAGCATGGACTCGGACTTTTCCAAGATGACCACAGGATGTACAAATATTTGAATTGGATAATTCTGCTTCCATCCTATCAAACTTTCTGTCTGTTCGCCAACTTTTTATTCTGGAATCAAGAGTGATATTTGCAATTCTATCAATCTTCAAATAATACATCAAAGAATTATTTGGCATGCGCACCTGTCCAAAATATCTTCTCCTTCTTCGTCCAAGAATTTAAATAATTTCAACGCAGCTTCCTTGCCAACTCCATTCACACCATCACCATAATCACAACCACAGAGAAGAGCCATCGCTATCATTTTCCTTCGATTTAAATTAAACACCTGCTCTATTTTTTCCATAGTGTATTTATCAATAGCACCACTAGAAGCTGACTTATTACCTTGACTTGCACAGAAATTTCTGTACACAACATTCGCTCCATAAAGAAAGCAGTCACTGTCTTGACTAACGCATCCATCCACAAGCTAAAGAGTAGTCATTATTTTTAAAGAAGAAATATGTTTATCCAGTTCTAAAAAGAGACTAAAAGAGCAATGTTACCCCATCTTCATTCAAATATGCACACATTGCTTCTGCTTCACCATATCCTTGAACACATGCCAAACCCATGTACTTTAGCATCTTTTCGCATTCTCTTAGGACATTATTGAATCGACTGCGGCCTCCCTTATTTGCGGTTTTTCTTGAAACAATACCACGACGAGTATCATTTCTCTGAGCTATGGTCTTGTGTTTTAAGTCAGGTGCTTTACCTTCCAGAACAAAGACAGGTGAAATTCCTTGGAGAAGAAGATTGGAGGTCCGAAAGTACAGATTTCTGTGACAACAAGAATTAAATCTATAATGAAGTATAAACCAACGGTGAATTATGATTATCCTTACCGGAGATACATCTTCGGCTGAGCAGCATTGTCCGTTACACTTTGACTGTCAACGATCCAACAACTTAAATCGATTGCTATGGTTTTACCCTGAAGCTCAAAAAGAGGTTTCGTCTCGCACAGTGGCGAAAGAACGTTCCAAAGATCCTTTACGCCCATTTGTCAAGTAACTTTAAATGCATCCAGATCGTACAAACTGAACCAAGTTCCTGTTGACAATTACGTACACTAAATTTCAAACAGTAAGCGGGTAGTTTAACGGTTTAATAAATTGAATGATAATTGCAGTGATCAACGTGACCTAGCGCCAGTGTGTTACCTACATAGAGAATAGACTTTCATATGCATACGTGGAATTCTAGAATGAGGTCGCAAGAGTCGCATGTATACCTTGCCGGTCAGCCTGTCATAGGAGAAGGGAGAATGGAAATATTTCTTAGAGAATGAGGTAGTAATGGCCGTATTGCGGTTGGTGGTGCCCTTGATTTTGATCTGTTTTGATATTCTCAAGTCTGCTGAGAATGAGTGATCCATCGCGAAGGCTCAAGAATCCGCTACTATCAGCTGCGGGCGTTGGATTTCCTTTTGACAATTTAGTGGAAAATAATTTTCTTGTGCCTGTGGCTCCTGCTGCCCCAGCTGTTCTTCCTGATGGTGAGTCTCATAACCCAAAAGATTTTTGGGTGGGGCTTATATGACATAATTATTCACCAAATAATCTTTATTCCCTACTTGTATTTTGATATGACGACGAACTCCTTTTACGTGTTATGGCATTCGTAAAACTGAAATGTCATCGAAGCTCCTTATTTTCGTTACATCAAAAACAGACCTCACGGTTATCTACTTGCTGAGTGCAGACTCGGCCGGTATCGTAGGATTGCTTAGGTTGAACAACGCGCATCTAAATACAATTATTTTTTATATACAATATTTAATTTAATTGTTGTTATCTTATTGGCTGTTTTAATAGCATGGGAAAATTAGTTATTTAGTTTTTAATTAGTTATATAATTTTTTCATTATAGAATAAATTTTTGTATACAAATTTCCGTGCTTGCGTCTACACTTTTAATATCTCCTATTGCCTATATATATTTTATGTAACGGTCATCATCAACAATTGAGCTTTATTTTCGAGCTTGAACGATCATTATGATTTTCATGACTTATTTCTTTGGCAAACACAGAATGTATATAGATTAACATAGTATGAGAAAGAAGTGGTATCAAGGCAAGTAATCTTAGACATTGGTCGAAGAGATAGTTACGCTACACCGGTTCTTTATCTTTTTCCGTTTTGCTGAATCTTTATTTAGTAGGTAACGACAACCATTGCTTTTTGTATTTGCTTGGTATCATCGTTTAATTTGGAAGTATAGACCAGATTATTGATAAGTATCATTTCTAAAAGCTCGTTCTTTCGGGTCTTGGAGCTGTCCGGGAGCCATAACGTTGGGTGTATGGGAGATCGAGACTCTTTCTCTTCCGAATAAAATAAATAACGATCAGCACTACTAAAATAATCAATAGCAACAATATCAAAATTCCCAACACAATCGCTGCTATTTCTCCTTGTGTCAAATTAGTCCAAACTATAACAAATAGATATTTCGGTAGTTCTCAATGTTAATTAATTTTATTAACTTTTCAATTTTTATAAAAAATTTACTTACCAGTAACGTCTATTGTTTGTGCATTGGAATTACCTAATAAATCACTAGCCGTCACTTGTACGGTTTTATAACAGCAAGTAGTTGTATAATAAAAGGTAACAGAAGATTTTGTTCCACTCACAAAAGTTGTTATCGGATAAATACCGGAAGGCAGAGAAGTGACACGTTGTAAACCTATACGAATAATATACAATTTGGTCAATAAGATCTGAAAAAAACAATTATTTGTATAACAAACGATAAACAAAATAAAATTACCTGTTCCTGAATCCGTGGCTGTAACTTCTACGCTCCATCGACTTTTCGAGCATTTGTCACTATCTAATTTGCCAGAACAATTGTCATTAAAGGAATAACTAATGCTTGGTTTTGTAGTGTCTGTTATCTGTAATAAGTTAAAGTGCAAGTGAATAAACAGATAACAATTTTTTTTTTTAAACTCTGTTGTTATAAGTAATGAAATATACAAACCGCAACCGATGTCGAGCTGGTTACATAGATATAGGCGGATTTCTCAACGGTTTCAATACCCTGCACGTATAGTGTAACAGTATCGACTGTGCTATCGGATGTTGTTGCAGGAATAATAACGTCCATAGCGACACTGGCAGTTTGTCCAGAATTGATCCACGTGCTGTGAACATAAAAGTTATAAAAAATTACAAAATCGATCCGAATGAAAGCGTCATGATTATTCTTGCCCAACTTACTCTCGTGGTTGAAGATTAGCGACACTGAAGGTTGAACTCTTTGCTTGAAAATAGTGTCTTACGGTCAAACTATGACTATTGGTAACATCGAAGATAATTCTGGCCAAAGTACCAGGTCTGACTATGAGACTGGTAGCAGCATTAACATCCACGAATAAAGTTCTAGTCCGAATAACATTAGTATCAGTGATTTTGGCTAGATCCTGCAATTCCGATGCCTGGCCATCCTCGAGTTCCTCGGCCAACATCCTGGCCGAAAATGTACGATTGTTAACATCTTCAATTTTGAATTCCGCAGGATCCGGATCGATTTTTCGAATTACGGCGTCCCTTCCAAAATCTACACGAGTTTCCTTCCGCTCGGCCCTATTGCGCGGAAGCCGTCTGGATACCCAAGTTTCCACATTGTTAGTGAATTCTGCAAAAGAAATTAAAAAAAATATCTTACCACGTTGCAATGTAAAATATGTACATACTTGCACGTCATCATCTAGCAATAGGAAGAGGAAACACTGGGCAAAGAGCAACTCGAGCATTACGCAATTTTATACGTATTCGCGGATCAGCAGCCAACAGTGTGAAGTCTAAGCAGTGCTGAGACGTACGTCGTGCTGCTGCGTCTTGCTCGTAGAACAGTTTAACGAATCTTCAAAATGTTCGTTTCCAGTTTTATATAACGCATTAGATTTATATTGTTCGAAAGTCGTGTGTTCGTATGCATGACGTGTGGTTTTTTTTTATGTTCGCGAGGATAAAGTGTATGCAGAGTTTAACGGTGAGTCGATTTCGTGAAATTGGAGGGATGGTTCGCATGTGCTGAGGGGGTTTAGAAGCCGTATGGATGCGCGCGACGTTTTGTGTCGCGACGGGCGTCGGTTCCTGTCTCAGTGACAGTTTAGGACTCGACTCCTCTGTCACCTTGGCTTGCTCTTATCGTTACACAAGGATATCGAATTGGCAGGGACTGCAAAGGGTTTTACCTGTTCGGGAGAAGGTCCGCTCCTAGGACATACTGGAGGTACGTCCATCAGGAAGACGACCAGTGCTCGTTCTTATAAAATGCTCGTTGTTAAACCAGCAAATTGGCTATGTATTTCTCAGGGTATATATAATATATACATTTATAAGGAAGAATAACCTTTGACCTGGAAGTTTACAGCATCGATTCGAACCACCATTAAAAGCTCTGGTCCTGCAAGTGGACTTTTCTATTTATTAATTATTCATATTAGTATTATGTAGGAATAGAGTGAATTTTAATTTAATCTTGAACTACATTCATTTTAAAGTGAAAAAAAGGAAGATGAAAAATGTTTCCACAATTTGAGAAATTACGTGGAGAAATTGAATGCGTAAAAGAGTTTTTTTTGAACGGACGCAGTTCTCTCTATTGTTATTGGACTGGTGCTAAAAATATCTAATATGACGTCTAACGGTGGCGCAATCTGTATCGGGCTACCCTTGCGTCCGTGAATGCATATCTCTTTCCATATTGACTTATCACATATAACGCGTGGTGCGCATATTTCAATTTTTTATTGCTTCCTAGAATATGAGAATTATCAATACGAGCGTTCTTTACTTTTTGTCGATGAATCTTTACGTCACGTCTAAAGAAATAGATAATTATTTTGATTTTGTATTTATCAGTGATTTATAGCTTCCTATATAGATCATATTATTAAATATAGATAATTTTTTTTTACCGTCAGCGTATGTGGCATTGGCAAGCGATGCTTCGGTCTCTCGAAGAAATTCAATTTTTTCATCGTACACCTTCACAGCGAAAGAAACTGACGTGGCAATAAAAAATGCCAAAATCGTTAATCGAATTTGTTCCACCTTCATCACGATCGAGCACCTGATCCGACTGTCAGGTTTTCTCTCGGTTTGAGGGTACTTATAGGCTCACTGTCACTGGGAGTACTCTATTCTGATAATTTCATGGGTGTAGACAAATTATTGCACAATCTGTGCACAAGGAGGGAAATCCTAAACTCTAGGAAAAGACAGTGAAAACGAGTTGGGTTTATCATAGAGCATTATCTTTACTTGTAGGATGTGTCCCCGACGCTTTCATACTCTGTAACATCCTGTTCAATATTGACCATGCATGAATCGTACGTGAGACACTTGCCAAGAATTCAGGTTATATGAAAATTCGTAGTAAGGTACAATTATTAGGGAACCAGTCTTGTTCTTAGTTGAACTTTTTGGTATCGTTTGTAAAATTATGGAAACTGTTGAATTCACGATGTCACTTAAAATCGACATGAATCATTGTTGGCCGAACTTCAATTCTTCAATTTATTCTTTCAGAAAATGAAATTGGCGCCTTCGTAGGACAGGAACAAGCCCAAGGAGTACCGTCTGTATCGCCTGCGCGTATCAATAACGATAGCGAGACGTTACACACGACGAGTACGCATCAGCAATCAGCTGGGATTGACATATCTTCGGGAAATTTTCTGAATCAGGATTCTGTATCCCAGCCCCAGAGACAAGGTTATTTTTCTTCGATATTGTCATCGCTGCCAAATCTGTCACTGTCATCGATCAAGGGAGAGACGAATAACCTACAAAGTTCAGGAGCTCAAAGTGGAATCGATCAGAGTCATTATGGACATCAAGATTTTCCTGATACGACGGTAGCTTCATCAATTTTTGAGTCGTCAAATCCATACGATAATCAAATACAGAATCCATCAGTACCCTTGGTACCTGCGGAATCTTTTCAAGCAACTCCTCAACGACCTCCACCGGTGCAACCTCAAGGATCTGGTAGGTTTTTAATGCGAAATTAAACTGCGGCCCTGAAAAATATTAGTTTTTAGGAAATTAGGATGTTTGATTTGAAAAATATACTTTTTAGGTGGTCCTACCTCATTTCGACTGGGTTCTCAACGCCGATTGAAGTATGCTCCACCACCTGATCTAACGTCTAATACGCTGAAGTATCCGGCAGCCAACTTGACACCGCTTCCTTATCCTCAGGGAATTTCGTCTGCTACTACGTTTTTGGATCCTACCGCTGTTACGCATCTCCAAAGTTCTAGTAATTCGGTACAAAGTTATAGTTCTCCCGTACCAGGTATCAGTGAGAATCCTTCCCCAGTACAGACCAATTCTCCTTCCCTCAGAGAAATCCATGGGGCCAGTCCTCTCCCTCCTGGAATCGTGTCTGATCCTTCTATGTCCATTATAGATAGTCAGAATCCTTTGCAGAGTACTCATCAGCGAAGCGTTTCTTCTACGCATCCTTCATCAGCCCCTAGAAATATCCAACCCTGGGTTTCGGAGCCGGTCACACCACAGAATACCCCTTCTACAGCATCTTTCCTAGGATTTGCTCCAACTTATCCCTCCTACTCTTCATATGTCTCGCATCCTGGTGGGACATCCTCTTCTGGTAATATCGACATTGGAAAACCTACTGAATCTAGACAATTTGCTTCACATCCTGAGAGTACGGGGATCACATTCGAAGTTTTAAATCCTATAAATCCTCAGCCATACAAGATTAATCAGGAAAGTATCGTCGAGGCTCCGACTTTGGTACCTGTCACTGAAAGTCGTGGTGGGTCAATCCATACAGAGAGTACGTTCAGTCCAATTTCTGCTGCAAAAGTATCCGAGAAATTAGAGCATCTGCTTGCTGAACGACCTGAGGAATTTAAAGAGATTAAAAATTCTCTTGATTTTGATACTGAAGCGGTGAAAGACACGACGAAGGTTGTACCACTTGAGAAGCAGAAGGAAACGGAATCAAAGACTTATCCATCAGCAGATTCAGCGAGGAAAGATTTGGTTCTTGGAGATGTAGTTACAGCTGCGGGTCACGTAACAGATATTCTGACGAACCAGACAGCTTTGGGGCAATTACAGCACGAGATAAAAAGGGATAACCTTTCGCCTGCAGAAAAGATCATTGAGTCATCTACAGAGAAATCCAACAAAACAGTACATTTCTTGGAGAATTCTCCAGTTTCAAAGGCAACTTCAAATTATTTTACTTCGCTTGGAGAACCTCAATCTACTCCAAATTTTTACAATCCTGCGACGTTCCAGGCGCCATCACCTAGTTCATATCTTGCACCAGCTACTGCAATAAATACATCGAATACTGGAATAAGTACACATTTAGCTACTGCAGGCCCCGGAACCTCTCCATTTTGGACTCACGATACAGGACACTCAAATGTTCTCAATCCCGTATATGGAGCGCCAATCCAATGTGCACCAACATTTTATGATCCTACACAATTTGCACCGAATCAAAATCTAATCAGTAAGGATCAGTCAACAAGTGAAATAGGATTCCTCGTGGGAAACAGTGGCGGATACATTGCCCCTCCGACACCTCCTATGACAGCAGCAGCCCCGGAGCCGTCGGGATCAGCCACATTGAATCCAGTTCAGATGTCCGCAAGTCCTCTGGGTCGCACGAGTCCAGATACCATTCCGCCTAGTCTGCAGAACCTGGTAAGAACTACGAAACTCCTGATAATATTGAAGGTAGTGCTCAAAGACGCTAATCGGCTCCTTATTTCTTCTAATTCATCGTAATATATACTTTAGAATACCTTATGTTTTATCAATGAACCCTAACGACTGTTAACGAATGGTTATTGTCGTTATAGGCAGCAGAAACAGCTGAAAGAAGAATGCAGTACAGACCAGTGTATCTCCATTGGTTTCATCGGAGGATGGTGGAGAATAAGATTTTATGGCTTCCATTTTCGATGCAAGACAGTCTCAATCTGGAAGAGGTGCATAACTCTACTGAAATCACACCAGAAACTACAGTGGCTACTGATGGTGGTCGATACGACGTTAATATTTTAAGAAGACAAAGAAAACCAGTATATTGGTCAGGAAGCCCTGGAGAGGTTAGAAGATGTTCATGGTTTTATAAAGGACCTTCTGAATCTCGATACGTTCCATACGAGGAGAGTACAGCAGCCAGATTAGAGGAAGAATACAAGCAGTGTTGCCTAACGGATAATTGGAACAAAAGAGTTGAACTGAATAATGGCGAATACATTATTTTCCACAGTGCAACTGTCCAGGGACATTATCTTCAAGCAGGTTCACCCGAATTAGCAACATCCTGGGGTAACAGCGCTGTAAGTCATCAAAGCTTTATTGCACCTGCACGTACATATTTAATCCTTATACAATTTTGTGTAAATTTTGATTGGCACTTTATTGACTATTGTACACACAATTTTCTACACTATGCTATTATTTATTTCACATAACACTGCTCATACACGATTTGAAGTAATGCACGCATGGTTCTGTTCGAATCCTGATTTCTCCAGGGTTCAGAGGACAGTACATATTTACAGGGTGCATCCAGCAGACCAAGGGTTGTTAAGAGAGGCGTTAGTGAATTTAATATTGATGAGGGTGAACCTGAGAAGGTGGATCACCTTCTGTTCCTTGTTCATGGTATCGGCAGTGTGTGCGACTTGAAGTTTAGAAGCGTTGAAGAAGTAGGTTAGTGTCTAACAATAAGTGATGCACCATATTGTGGATTATTAACAATTTCAGCGATATATTGATCCTGATCATTGATTTAACAAACTTTTTCTTTAAATAGTTGATGAATTCAGGAGTATATCTCTTCAACTGGTGCAATCTCATTATCGAACCGCTTGTGAACATGGAATTGTAAACAGGATAGAAGTTTTACCAGTATCTTGGCATACGACTCTTCATTCTGAAGACACTGGGATAGATAAGAAACTACAAGCCATAACCTTGAAAAGCATTCCTAAATTACGTCACTTTACCAATGACACTCTTCTGGATATACTGTTCTACACTAGTCCCATATACTGTCAGACAATTATGCAGACAGTTGGTACCGAACTGAACAGATTGTATGGCCTTTTCAAAGAAAGAAATCCAGGATTTCAGGGTGGAGTTTATTTGGGTGGTCATTCTCTGGGAAGTTTAATAATCTTTGATCTTCTTTGTCATCAAAAACCTCCTGACGAAGAGATTCCAGAAGAACAAAGTGATGGAGATGCCAATGCCAGTGACAAAGGATCTGTATGTATCGAATTACATATTCCGATTTCCTATCTAAAATTCTAACTTATTTATATAATTCCTTAAACTTCAGAAAGAGGATAATCTAGAACCCATCAAATCTACCCCTGCCCCAGTACTGAAACGACGTCTCAGTAAAAAAATTAGTTATGTCATGGGAGTTGCTGGTACTGGTCAACCTTACATTCATTATCCGGAACTCAATTTCCATCCCAAAGCCTTCTTTGCGTTGGGTAGTCCAGTTGGCATGTTTGTTACTGTTCGAGGCATCGATACTCTTGGAGAAGATTTTGCTCTGCCTACGTGTCCTGCGTTCTTCAACATCTTTCATCCATTTGATCCTGTCGCTTATAGGATTGAAGCATTGATCGATCCTCAAGCAAGTAACTATAGGCCTATGCTAATTCCGCACCATAAAGGGAGGAAACGAATGCACTTAGGTAAGTTGGTATACAAATGAATCGGAAGCGTAATGAAATATCGAAAATATGTGAATTCTTGCTTTTTTTTCTATAGAACTAAAGGAAACAATGGTACGAGTTGGAACAGATTTGAAGCAGAAATTACTGGATTCTGTAAGGACCACGTGGAACTCTGTGTATCAGTTAGCCATGTTCCATAAGTCAGATAATCAAGCCTTTGAAAGAGAAATAGATAAAGTAGTTGAAGAACAACTGCAGAACAGTCCAACTGAAACTGAACAGCAGGCTAACGACGATGGAGGAGCTGATATTAAGATAGGAAAACTCAATGGGGGTCGCAGGATCGATTACGTTCTCCAGGAAGCTCCATTTGAGTCAATCAATGAATATATTTTCACTTTGACCAGTCATGTATGTTATTGGTATGTATTGTTCTTTTTCATATCCTTTTTTTGTTTTCTGAAACATGTTTGTGTCACATATAATGTTTCAACTTCAGGGAGTCCGAGGACACAATGCTGATGATACTAAAAGAGATTTACGGCTCAATGGGTATTCAAGCAGATGCACAACTGCCTCCACAAACCATGATCATCGAAAGGTCATCACCTTCACAGTCGACAACCCCTGGCCCTTCAACGTCAAACACGACGGAGTCACTTGCGGCATCTGCATTGTCCAATCCTATAGGAATGGATCCAACAGCACCTATCACGAATAATACAGTAGGACCACCACCAACTTCTGGCTTTGTTTATCGTAAATCGTGATCCACGCCGAAGAATAATTTCTTAGAGCTTAAGCATGGGTTATGTGGAAGCGTTCAACAAATTTCTGAGTGGAAGTACCAATTAAAGTGAGAACTTAGTGCGCGATAAACGAACAGTGACTATTTTATCTCAAGATTATCATTCTGATAATGAAAGTATGATTTACGGAGCATCGTGTTGTAAAAATAATCAAAAAAAAAAAGGATTTTTAGCATAAATCGCCTTTTTCAGCCTTGGAGTTATACACCGAATAGAGTATTAAGAAATTATGTTATTAATGGTCTAACATTTATTTTAATCCCTCATAAAAAATGATAAAGAGGGTACTATGAAGAATGAATGTTTTTCTATAATAACGAAGAAGCTCGCTATAAAAGAGTTAATATTGATTGCGATCTTTTTAGCGTGCACGAGAATATTTTAATAAAAGGCTGTATTCTTCTAAATGCCTGTCTATGCTAATCGTTTTTTACGTAAAAATCCGGAATCCGCAAGTAAGCGATTTACATTAGTATGTACATGAGAGGACATTTCGTTTGGTAGATTAACCGATTAGGAAAGAAGGCTGCAGCACGTGAGATCTATAATCGTTTCCTGTCGCTCGTAAGAACTCTTAGGACTCGCTTTGAGAAGTAAAGTTCTTAAGAGTGCAATGAAGGTTACACAGAGTTGCATTACGTGTCCAAGGAAGGAGGTTGGTATTGTCGAATGGTGTTAGCTTATCGCGCGCGTTACTTAGCGAGTCTATATAAAAAATGCTTCGGCACATGCACGGCTATCACGAAACACTAATTAATTGCGGGGCAACCCTCGTAGGTCTTACCTTCCACGATATTGTCAAGATGAAAGTGCTGCTAGGTGAATAGGTGGGTATGGGTAGTCGGTAGGTTAGGACCGAGGGTTAAGAACATTTGCATTTTGCGTGCGGCGTCTCGTGAACTTACGAGAGCCGTCAGCTTATGTGAATTTCACGATGATTTATCGTAATTACCGGGCTCACTTTTCGCCATGCTTTACGCTTTCGAACGCAGCTCCACGCGAATATTTACGTTTTTAACTCACCGAATAAGACGCCGACGAACGCGCCATCTTGCGGAAATTCTCACAAATTCGGGCTCAGTCGGTCTTCGGTCACTCCCCTCTAGCGCCCCTCTAATTCTAGTTATTCTTCTTCTTTCTTTTTCTTCCTCATTAAGTAAGTATAGTTTCTCCTCTCGTCTAGTTCTCCCTTCTCTCTCCATTCTCCTGATCCACCTACAAACGTAGACACTCCCTTTCAGCCCCTGATCCATCGTTATGCACTTTAAGCTGCTTGCATTCTGGCCAGCGCACACAAAGGTGTATTTAAATAAAATTACTTTATGTAACAGGCACGAATGTAAGCGCTTTAAATCCCAGTGCATCGTAGTGTTGCCAGTGGCCAAGATGTCGGATGAAATCGCGCCCAAGACCCTGTGAGTACTTTATTCGAATTCATCGACAGGATTCCTCATTTATTTCACACTTCTCTATTCCTCGTCAATATTTTACTCTCACTGATCACTTAGATTTGATTCTGTACCTCTCTCTCTCTCTCTCTCTTTCTCTTATGTTTCTAACGATACCTTTAAAATATCTTCAATTTTGCTTATCAGTACTGCCATTCTGACACATGTCTTCCGGCTCTTCCGTTACCGATCGCGAAGTCATCCTACGTGTTGTGTCTTGAGCATTTCTAAGCTCTCTAGGTTACTCAGTGAGCGATGCGTGTGCTAATTTTAGATAGATTCTCCCTACTGTATTTACCTATCTAGTTTTATTGCTCCCTTTATAATTTATCCCATATTTATCAACTTCTATCACTCCCATGTTTTCCTTCTAGAATTCAAAGATTTGAGTACACTACAGGAAGCTCATACACTGTACTTGCGCTGGCACAGTTATTTTTCATCATAATTTCCATCTGCGTATTTAGATACGTTGGAAATCTGGACCACAGCGTATCGGAGGATCTACTCTGCGCCCTTTTCTCGCAGATCGGCAATGTTAAGGGTTGCAAGGTGATCAGAGAGGTGAGACCCGCTTTGCACGATTTTTCGCACGCTAGTTGAAACGATCCTCGAGACGATCTTTTTTTCACGTTAACCTAACATTTCGACTATTGCATACTCAAAAAAATATGTATCAGCTCATGCTTATTGTTCATTTATTTATATTTTAACCGATATTCATAAGGTTATTTATCAATGCTCGAAATTGCTCTCAATTTTTATAATCGGTATTTTTCATCGCGGCCATGACGCTTGTTTCAACAGAGAAAAACTGTTTTCAGAGGCTTGAATACATGAACGCGTTACCCTTATATACGGTGGCCACCGCTCACGTGCTGTTCAGGTTTGTACACTTTTCTCCTTGATTCTCGCAGCGAGCCTATATTATTTGTTCTTGCTGCATGCGTCGCGATTCACAAATAACGATCGATAAATGTCGACAGTTATCTTACAGATAAACGTGATATCTTCGACAACCTTTTTTATACTCTACTTCCTTTTTTTAATTCCTTCTTATGTCACTAGACTCTTCACGAATCGGAGCTACGAAATAATATATATTATATATAATTAATGTATAATGGATGGAGCAGTACAGATTTAAATTAATCAAGGAGACTAGTGCGCAAAGCGAATAGTGGATTGATAAATAAATCGCGATTAGCGATTTATCGTCTCAAGTTTAGGAAGGCTCTGGCATTTTGTTCATGCACCGAACCTTGACGCGTTACGCACGCTAACGAAAGAGAAATGGATGAAAGGAAAAGGTATGACCGTAAGATCGTGTATGGTTGCAGTCGGTTGTTCGCAGCTCGCAAGTCGTCGTCGTCGTCGTTTTCTAGGTTGGCAATGCGGAATCCTTAATCAGTGCTGATCGGTGTGTGGAGGGTAACGGTAAGTATGCCAGTCAGCAAGCGCCATCTTGGATTTAAATGTTGGATTACAGATTTCAGTTCGTGCAATATGGATGAAGAAATGGGGTTTATATGGGGTATCTTTGCTGGAGGATAAAAATGATGTAATAAAAGTACGAAGGTATTACGGCTCTAGGAAAGTATTTTATTGAAACCTAGATTATTGTAGCCATTAAAAAGTGGGGATTATCGTTATAGATTCACCTGCCCTCTTGGCATAGACGTATTTCGCTGTACCCGGATCATTTTACTGGTTAATGTATCAACATTTTATGCAACCCGCATAAGCAGCGACGGCGTACCGGTATTTTCCTTTAGTATCTATAAACGGCTTAATAGGAAAACAGATTTATGAGAGAATTCTCATAGTGAAAATACGAGGGTCATCTATATCCACATCCGTATTGAAACTCATATCGGTTACGATACGGTCACTCTATCTAGTTTCATATTGATTCGTTAGATATTCTCAAACTATGATCGCTCGATGTTATTGATAATTGTTTCGAAAAGAATAAAAACTATGGAAAGAATACAGGAATTGTCAAGAAAGCATAGTCAGTGAGTTTTCACGCGCTTCAGGTAATACGAAATTATCCTACTAGAATTGTACAACCTGAAATTAATCGACTCCGGAAAACGCATATCAAACGAGGTCGAGATCTGCCAGCTAGAATTTTAATGTCTGAATGTTCCCATGCACAGACGTCTGAAAAAAGTCTTCGAGAATCGCATACGACAATTTTATGCAAGATACCAAGAGAATAGATATCCGATGTTTAACATCGTGTCTCTACTGACGGTCTTTCCAATTTCTTCCAATTTTCTAAGTAAATTCTGGCACGGGACCACCAGCTCCCCGTCTCTGTGGACACGCTGCTTCCGGATGATCCTCAGTACCTCTTCAGTAGCCAGTTCGTGCGATCGTACGTGCTTGACTCGCACGACTAGGAAACAGTCTGTACTTTATTGTAGGTTTTGATTTAAGGGCTTTCCGATGTTTCACGAATATCTGGCAAAGGGCGGTGGGTGGTGAGTCGGAGGGGTGGGGGAGGAGGTGGGAGGTAGCTAGTCTGACATCGCAGCGGATTCTCTGGAAGTTCAGGAGCTGACATACACATCTCCATTATGCACACACGGATGTATACGATACCACATGGTTTAGGTGTATCGCTCGGGATTCGTCGTCGTCGTCGTCGTCGTCGGCGTCGTTTCGCCTTTGGCGAATATCCAAGGAAGTCGTCGTGTCTCTCAGCCGTCTGCTCGATTCGCCTACGCGTTTGGATATCCTTCGCCAGAGATGGCTTCTCCTAAACGTATTCCTGGGAAATGCATCCTCATTCCGTAGCTCGGGTCTATCTACCTCGAGCGTTCCATATTCCCCGGGTTTTACTTGGATACTTGGCACGACACTTCATTTCTTTGTACGAATCACGAAAAATATGTATGATTGACATTGAGGTACGAAGGGGAATCTCCATTTTCCTCGATTGCATATACCACCCAAAGAAAGTCTGCATTTTTATTGGGAACAAATTGTGCGTTAATTGTACTTGTATGGGGTGATTGTACTTGTACTCTTAGGCCTATGACGGTACCAGTATTGTATAAGGGTGGTTCGAGACTTACCCCTAAGAGGGATAACGTGAGTTTATTATTAAGATATACGATCGAGGGTGGCAGCAAGTGAAGGGTAACAGTTCTACCAACATTAACTCGACTACGTAACGCACGTTCGGCGCCTGAAGCATTCGAGGTATTTCGACCTATGATGCATGTTCTAGAAATTATTCCAATAACTCACAAAGTGTGATTGCCCAGTGCGTGACCTTAGTTTGAACTCAATCCTTCTTCCTGTTGCGTCATTATGTTTCCTGTTCACAGTGTTGTAACTTGGTGCCGAATAAAATCGCGTTTATTACTTTATCCAAAGATCCTCATCTATCCTGAAATATGACGGAAAGCATCAGGAGGTATCACGCGGTGTTGAGGGGCGATGAAAGGTGGCCTAGAGACGTGGCGGGTGGAACGGAAGGGATTTTGGGGTAGTAGCGAGCAATAAAGCGATAAATCAGCCGAACGGAAAAATAAGGGGGTAAAATAGAAAAAGCTTGTAGAATGGAGTAGATTTGGAGTCGGGCCAGGGCGAACAGCGTGCAGTCACTCGGTGTCTGCTCTGTGGCAGTTGCTGTGGCCTGTGTGCCTGACTTGCTGCCTGACTGCCTGACTGCCTGTTTTGTGGCCGCCTTCGTTCTCCGTGTCTCCATTCCTAGGTTATGGCTCCAGCTCCGGTCGTAGATCTGGCAGCCTAGCCGAACTGCTGCCTTAGCGCCTATACCTATCTATCCGCCTCCCAACCCTTTGGCTCGGATATGCCAACATTCTCTATGGTTTTCCGATTCACATCATAAATCGCATCACTGCAAATAGTTCATAAACAAAAATCAGCTTTCCGCGGCTCTTGACTACATTATGGAAATAGATTCCCACAATTTGCTTTAAACTTCAACAGACGCGATATGACTGGCATAAGAATTTTGGCTTTCTTATTGCTTCCTCCTCGTGGCAGACTATTTTCTGGTACCTTGTTCCTTGATTGTTCCACATGATCTTACATCCTGTACGTCACTCGCGATCAGTTAAGCTTCTTGTTTTTCTTCTCTCTCTTCCTCTCTGTCCGATCTTCCTATAAAGTACGTCCTCTCGCTCTTTCATTCGTTCGTCCAGTGGCCAGAACGATTTATGCAAATTTTATTGTCCTTCCCGTGAGCACGTATTTCGGTACAATAACTTTGCTTGTTGTTTGCAAGCTGTGCCCGAGAACGCGATTAGAATTAATTAAACGTGGCTACAATTTTTTTTTTAATTTTTCGAAATTATACACCGAGCACACGGATACCTAACTTTCGATATCCTTTCTCTCGGCTGTACCTATATCTTTTCGATAAGTTTTAATCTATTCGAAAAAAATTTCATGACTCCAGTCAAACGAATTGGGCGTGTACGAAGAATTTAGGAAGGAAAGGAGGACAGGTGTTTTCTCGACTCTTGACGAGAAGGAGGATGATTTTAATTATTTAGGGAGACAAACTTTCTTCGTGACAGATCAAAAGATGTTATTCCACTTACGAATGATGGAATTTCTATGGGAATCACAAAGATCCGTGACTTACCAACGATAATAATGATCCGTCATCGAACCGTGCCAAACGCAACGCGAAGATTGGTTCGCACAGTGACTCCTGACGAATCCGTGTAAGGCGACTCTTTGCCAATTATCATATTCATGCGAATGCCGGGGGAGACTCGGGCCACGTTGACACACATTTGCAAAATTTGCTTAATTCGCATATGCGCTGAATTTAACGCACGAAATTCTCCTATGGTGACTTTCTTTTTATTTTCACCGAATTATCCAGCCTAGGTGCAGGAGACCGGCCGGCACCGTATCCATATGGAGGGAAAGGTTTCGAATTGACCTTGATACTGAATATACCGATTAAACGATTTCCTCGCAATTTAACGCGACGCGACGACACACGTTCCGATTGTCACACCAAAAGAGAAAAGACAAATGAACAAGATGACTGAGACAAAGACGAAGAGACGCGTGTAGAAGCCGAGGAAGTCAATGAAAAGGTAGAAAATAAAGGAATCCACGTACTATTCGGTCGCGAACTTTATAGAAGAGTTGCGAAGGAGTAAAAGGAGTAAGTGAAAAGGGTGGAGGAGGAGTGAAAATAAAAGTCCTCCAGGATCTAAGGGCTGCTGCATTCCGACACTCGCTAAGGCATTAAGCTTCGGGTTTCCTACTTCAGTCCGGAGAGTTTTATAAGTAGTCGGGGATACCATTGACTCGGGCGGGTCGGGCGACTCGAGCGAGTCGGTGTCTCACTGTTTTTTCAAGGGCACGTCTAAGGGTTTTCTAAGGGATGGAGTTCAAGCCCAACCGATTCTTGGCTGTCAGTCTGCCTCGCCAGCTAACCTTACAGGACGTGAGGTGTATCAGACAAAGGGATATAGGAGAAGAGAATATAAGACAAGACGAAGTTCGAGTTCGTCAACTGGAGTGAAATTCCCTCGGCAATCTCTGAAGGAATCTTTGGTATCTCGAGTGCGCTCGGGACTTCCTGATTTTCATCCCTTTCTGCCAACTGATGCTACCGAGGATACACTTTATAAAGTAATAGTTTTATTTTAGCTCAGGGGCCAAACGGCTATGGAATTCCATGGGAAGGTCCGTGCTTCGATTTGAACGATCCGGGAAATTCGACTCTGACGAATTCAGGAGATTCGCCCCAAAAGAATTTCGAAACGTTTTCCCGTTCGAAGAAAAGGAAGAGAATTTTTAGGGATAAGAAAATTGGTCATTTTTCAAAATACATTGATAACGCTCATTTTACACGTTCGACATTCATCACGTGCTGTTTAGTCGTTCGCTGTTCGTCATAGAAATACTGACTCTTTGCTACGTCATATATAGCGTAAAGAACGGACAAGAAATTGGATAATAATAATAATGTAAACTTATTCCTGATACTTTCCGTCACTTTCTCCCTATGACGAACATCGTCATATTCGTGCTGACGGCTAATCCGTCGATCAACGTTGCGGTCGAACGAGGAGACAATGCTCGTGAAAGACACTTCCTCTTGATCTTTTATCTTTTATCTTTCATCTTTCATCTTTCGTCTTTCACTTACCACAGTTCTCACCTCGTTGTACTAAGCTGTTATGCAAATACTTACCCACGCATCCGCATTGAGTATTTGATTATTAGATATGACACACCTATCACACGTGATTATATTAAGCAATTCAATATTTCGAAATTCCTTATCAAATCAATTTCCTCGAACCACTTGTAATATTTTTCCTAACTTCACGCGTCTATATCTACGTCTATATACACAGAGACAATTTTCCCTGTTATTTAATTTGACTAAACGAAAGGAGGAACGTAATGCTTCTGGCCAGGAAGAATCGTCAATTATTTGGAACATGTGGGACATATGTGGGTCACGAAAGGGCCTCGGGCAGTATGTCAGAGACCTCTGAAGCCAGACCTCAGCTCACCAATAAGAAAGTGGTCCACGCACGAGGAAGGAGTAACTCTGCGTACAAAACGATACATATCCATGCGACACGATCGGCGGATCAAGCAAAAGAAAGCTACGTAGGTGCCAAACTTTGAGAACGCGCATTAAATTAGAAGGTATTTAACGAATATATCAGACCCGGTAGACCAGCTGGTCGCGAATCAGGTTTATTCAAAGTCATATTTAAAAAGTAAGTGAATAGTTTAAAATGCCCTGATCGTACGTCGTCCAGCCACGTGATCTGCATTTCGAAGTACGACGTTCAAAGAAAAGAAAAAAAGAAAAAGAAAAGAGGTTACGATTGTAGAAGCCAATATCAGAAAGTGTTCGCTTGTAATTCTGTCGGTCAATCAATCTTACGGAGGCATACTCGGTCATGTAAGTGCCGTAGCTAGAGGAGACGCTGCCCGTATCTCGACGAGATCATGAAACATGGCCTCCGTCATAAATTCTGTGTACCATACGCGCCCCATGCATATTCAGGCGTTGCGATCTACATTACAATTTATAATCGCGCGTACAGCTAGTGAAGCTCCGCGACGGGGCTTCGTGGCTTCACTACCTCGACTACACGTATTCTCTCCTAGGGTCGGTTCTCTGTAAAGGGCGAATCCACGACAAACACCGGGAGACATCATTGGACGCCGGCGATTCGTTACAGTCTCATGGGGGAGCCCTGAGACTCGATTAGATTTTACAAGGGAAAATCAAAGGACGAGGAGCGCATAATATTAGCGTACATGGATATTTCGTTTAACATTACGTGTCTTCGCTCTCGACTGACACATCACGCACTTACGTTTCCCCACGTGATCTTTTCTCGTTAAAGCAATCAAGTTTCTCTAATACGAAATTCCGTAGATGCGCTTGAAGATTTTTTTAATGCCCCGTTGTAGCCGGCGACTATGTCTGTCCTACGTCACTTCCCTCTGTCTCCGTTACGTGTGTCGGCCTCCTTGATATTTTCATATGAAATAGCAGGGTCGTCGCGAATTTCGAGAATTCAGTTTACCTGGAGGAAACGCAGTAAGCACGATGGATCGTCTATGCATCCGCATATTTTAAACATATCTTGATAATCCCGTGATTTCTTCTCGGGGTCCAGGATATCAAAGAGCGAAATTCACAGCGAGAGCGCTGGACTGCGATCCGCAGGAGGGGGACTGTGGAAAACCGGAAGTAGGACTCGTAATGCCAGTCTTCAAGCCGGAAGATTCGTTCCTGATAGAAAGTGCAACTTGCATTCGTTTCGCGCGAGCGACTAGACTTTCGTATCTTGAAAATAAGTCTTAAGTCAGGTAGCTATTCCTGTCTCGTATTGGTCAACGACCAGCCTGTCCAGGCTGACCAGGTTGACCGTTCCGTTCGGATCGTAACGCAAGTTCAACCGGCAAGGACGCTTTCTTCCGATCGGAATACCTCGAGGCTACGGTTCTCTTTTCATCAAGCGACAAAGTCACCAGTCACTAGCTACAGTCTTCTCGCCATATTCGTTCTCCTTACCATTCAATCTCCTCCGTCTTCCATCCTCTCTGAATTTACAATTCCGATTCAGTCCATGCAGGCTAGTTACGTAGCCACTCGCGTCGCCCGCTGCCTTGCGAGAGTCGATATTCATCCCGTCTATATAGTCTTGCAAAGTAGGAGACTTTAGCCAGACTGTACGCCGACTCGTGCCCTGTCCAAGGAGGATGCGTGTCGCTCACGGTGGCCCGTATAAGGGCTGCGTGGATATATGTCTATTCGGCAGGCAGAAGGTGCTCGACGTTCTCATCCCATCGGACGGCTCCATCGAGAATGGGGACAATAGTGGAAACCGGAAAATTTACGAGTCGCTTGTCAAAGTGGCTACTAATAGCTACTGCTGATACCGGTAATATATCTACCATACAGTACAGCATAATAACTATGCTGGGTCTCGTGCAGGGCGTATCCCTATGTATTCTACAGGGTCCTATGCCGCTATGGCTGTTTCATGTATCCTGGTCTGACCTAGCTCTGCTCGGATGCTCGTAACGCGCGATCCGGTATACCGGAGGTATATTCCGTCCTCCCGAGAGAGTCTGCACTACCTGTATGTATGTATCTTGAAGCGACTATATACTCGTCCACGAGGACAAGGTCGAGTAGCCTTCACCATGGCCGGCACTCTGTTCTCCACTGGTAAAAGTATTGCCGGTTCAGTGCCAGGGCAAACCGGAAAAGAAGGCCTTGGGCTCTCACGATGCTTCACGATCCTTTACGATCGTCCACGATCATCGTGAAGCCTTACCGGAGAAAGTGCAGTTCGATCAACGGCCGTGAAGATGCTCACGGGCTCCCTGGAATCTATGCTAATGACCTGCGGTTAAACCTCTTGACTCTCGACTGGTTGACAGTCCGTTCAGGAGCGAAGTTGTCGAAGGGGGAAGTAAAAGGAAGAAATAAACCTGCACGTGTATCGTTCAAAGAGAGTGGCGCGCGTTGTGTTGTTTCAATGGGTTTATGGAATTTCGACGTTTTCAGATGTCGCTTTTAAGAGAAAACGTATATTTACGACGCGGCATCCATCGTGGCTCGTTTTTGACCTTTGTTTTCTCTCTTCTTTCGTAAACCTTTCGCTTTTACTTAGAGCTTCTATCGGGTTTGAGATCAAATTTCAAAGGTATTATAATGCGATAAATGGTTAATATTCCTATTACAATTTCACCCGGTGAATCATGCGGGTTCGGTTTGTTACTTCGGGACTTGGGTGTCATGGTGAAATCTCTGACGCTCGTGGTTTCAATTGCAAATCCTGATTCCGGTTCCGATTTGACGATCAGCATTACATTTATGGTGACTATGACGTCATATGGTATGGACTTTATTTCCGGTTGAGATTAACTGCGAATCGAGACTCATGATTCAGGCGGGAAATATGCAATTTTTATTTTCAATAGAACAATCCTTGTGTCCAATCTCTATATGGACCACGTGTGTCATTCGTTATGCAGCTTTCTCGTTTAATGATAATCATTCCTTTATGGTCAAGTCAGTTCAGTCTACTGCGGCTGAAGGGTTTGCAATATTTTTGCGATTATTTTTATTGCTCTGAAAATGTTACGCAAGGGTTACTAAAATCATTTCGATTCAATTGTTTTCGGAATTGCGCAAGTGCGCTGTGAAATTTTTGCGTGACATGTAAATCAGTTATTTCTCAACTACAGCCAGCTATTCAGCATTTTGGGTATTTGCCTATTCAAATATTCTCCGTTGCTCCATTCGCTTTCTATCTGTTTCGAGGGAGAAAAGGATTCTCGGAAGGAAAATTAACAAAACATAATGAGCAAGTGAAATCTTCAAGGAAGATGTTTTCGGCTAACAAAAGAAATGCCATATGGGAAACAGTAAAAGCACGCATGGTTATATATATAGGATATAGCATAGTGTAACGATGGCGTGTTTAGGCTGCATGAAAAAGTTTAGCTCACCGAGGCGTAGCCGGGATAAATCGAGCTAATAAAGATCTAAAGAATTACGTCCTCGTTACGGACATTACCAGCGTGTATTACAGGTTACGTGTCTTATTTGGAGCGCGAGAATCATTACGCAATCATACAGTACGGCATCTTATCATATAGGAAGTTTCATTTCCGCTGGACAAAAGTCAATAAGCCATAAGTATAAGATCAACTTGGCCAAAATTATTATTATTATTATTATATACGTATACGTATCGTTGTTAAAAATGTAGGAAATCGCAAATTTCAAACACTACATTTTATACTTGGACAGGATCGGCAAATGTGGTCCAATAGACAGGTAACTGTACGGATAGCGTCGTATCGCCGTCCCGACGTCTCAGCGTCCCCGAGTCGCTGATAAAGCTTAACTAAATGAGGAACGTTGTAAACTTTCTCCGATAATAGCTGACATCAAACCAATTTCTCGTTGGCGTCATTGTATTCGTACTTAGTAGTCGATATAAAGGCGAAACCGAAGACAGAAAGAACCGACGCGAAAGTAGGGTGTTTCGATAGCGATTAACTGGGAACGGTGAATCTTGAATTTTGACGTAGATTCCATTTGGGGTGACTCTTACGGTAGTCGGTAATTTCGAAAGAAGGATCTTGGGAACAATACCTTAATTGGAATCTTGACTATTGGCTAATTTTCTCAGTGGATAACGAAGCTGAAGAAATAACTTTGTTGATGATTCTAATTGTGGCCAATACGGAAATACGGGAACCAGTCCTGGGTTACATCTTGGAAGTTACGACATGAGCGGCAAGAGCAGAAGGCGGGTTGCGCGTTCACGAGTCGCTTCGAAATATCAAATTCCCATCGTTGCATTGTACTCTGGAGTGTTGCGTCCTACGATCCGTCAAGTTGGTACTTACTCGGCTCAAGTGTTACGAAACTTCACTATTTGCCATCTTCACTAAGTTTTTAAAAGAAACGAAGAGGATTAGGAACGAGGTGGGACAAGGAATATAGGGAATGGGAAGACATAATTGTTTACTGATTAAAGCTATAGTTTACAGTTATCGATTGACAGCCAGGGAAAATGTTTGGTTAAAATATATTAAAATAAATGTATGAATATCCTTTAACGATTTTATGAAAAACGTACCATTTGGTATGAGGTTACCGAGCTCCGAGTGTCGGATGACCTCAGACGGGAGAAAAGAAAGAAGAAAGTTTAACCAGCCGATGAGATGTTGCCGCACCTGCGCACATTCCAATCCCAGTGACCCTAAAATCCTAAAAACGTATCTACGAATGTTGCCTTGACCGAGAAAAAATCGATGAGTGTACGCGCGTGTGATTGGGATTGAGATTAGAGAGTAAAATTACGAGACTGGGATTCGGATTTGAAATCGTAAAGGGCGGCATAAAAGTGCTCGTAATAAAGAATAACAAAATGTGCATCCCTTATGGTCGATGAGAACAGTCGGATGGAGTTAGGGGCTCGAGTAGAAGATAAACTCTAAGATATGTAGAATAACCAACATTTTTCTCTATAGGTAAAACCGTTCGGTACCGGTTACTATTACGAGAAAGAATAAACTAGCCGATTCTTTTTTACCCCAGGAAATATGTTATGCAGATTTGATGCTCAAACGCGTCTTTTTTGAAGATCGATTTTACTTTAGAGTTTTTATTTAGCTCGACTTCTCGCCGCTTTTCCCAGGTCGAGCAATTAATTCCCATTTTGGAACTGCCTATATTGTTTTGCATCTTGCATCACAAAACAACTTTTATTACGCGTCTCGTTACTCCTAATGGCGCCGGGATGCAAAGACCCGGTAGCAAAGCCAACCCCATCAAGGTTACCGTTTAGCCTTGCATTATTGAGCTAACCTATATGCGCCTTGAAGGCTGAATAACACGGCTCCGTCCATTTGCTTATTTCTAGCACTTATCCGCCTCACGCACCTCCAGCTTTTCATTGAACCTTTGGAAATTACAGCTTTTAAAAAAGTACACCTCTAAATTGCCCGACAAGGTAAAATCTCCATCATCGATCCTTCATATTTTCACAAAGAAGAAATTTCACTCTCTAAACGCTTCTGTTTGCCATTCGAAAAATCCAACGTCACTCGTGCCTCTCGTGTGGATTCGATACGACACGAAGACTACCTTCGGAGCGCATCTTCGGCCTAAGAGTGACTCGAGTAGCCTACTTTCTCTGCAAACAGAATTTTTAAATGATGTGTGAGAAGAAGTTGCTCTCTGCTCTTCCATTCGCTTAGGCTTCCTCTTCACTCTTTGCTCTTGGCCCTGCTAGCATATATATATCTATCCTACACCGAATACCTCATTTACTCTCTCTATCCTTCTTCCTCTTTCCTCTAGTTCCTCGTGACTCCCGAAGATTCCTCACGACTCGTAATTCCTCTCGGTTCCTCCTCTACTCGACGTTCACCCTGGACGACCTGGTCGGTAGGTACCAACCTACTCCCGCCGATTGTGCTGGCAGCGATGGCAGCTTGTACGGCGCGTGCCCCCTCGCTGAGTCTATATAAGCTGGGCCCACTCGGGGGCCTCAACATTTTTTGAGTGAAGCGCAGGGGACCAAAGTGCATGATACGTAAAGATGGTGCGCGACAGATGAACCGAGATAACAACCGATAGATCTTCTCAAGGAAGACATCATTTACTGAGTGTGGTGTATTAATTTATATCGAACCGTACAGTGATTTGGATTTCATTGCCTTACTTAGTGTAGTGTGGATTCGAGATAAGCAAGTGCCATGGCTAAGTTTAAGGTAGGTACTGATTCGTACACAAGTATATATATAATTTTACATATAAAGATTCTCTCTCTTTCTTACTTTTTTTTTAATTTGTCAAAAAAAGGATCGTGCCAAAAAATGTATTTTAAATGTGAGCGCAGTTTCTCATAAATTTTCAGATAATTAATCCCTGCGCGAACGTGACGCAGTAATGCACGACACACGATTTTATACACGCTTCACTGCATTAATTACGATAATTAACCAGCGACTGATTCTTGACCAGAGATTAAGTAATTGCCAGGTTCTTATCGGGTAACATACTCGCTGGTATCAGGACTCCTATGATACAGTACCCAGTGACCAATTCTATTTTAACAAATTTTCTGTGATTACCATTTGATATTTTACCGAGTCAATATGGTTATCATACGTATACAAGTTGCTCATACGTTGATAAAAAATTATTTGATAAATATACAAATGTCAATTTAAAAATTTTTCTCGTGACGCTAATGACTCAACGATCTCTTTCTCGATTCTCGAGAAGAAAATAAGAAATTGATAGCTGCAGCACTATGAATGCAATTGATCCCCGATAAGAAGCAATGTATCGCATAATGCACGTGTCCTCCGTGATTAGCGTATGACTATGCATGAGGAAGGCGTTTGACCCAGTCAAGTGAGCTACTGCACGACCTACGTAATACGTCCTGGGTCTAACTACCTAGTAGGTTGTAGGTATACTTAGTAGTAGGTTGTAACCCTCGAACCTTATACCTAAGAAACACGCAAGACTCCTTCCACTAGCTGTTTTCATTCTTACTCAATTTCTCACTAATTCCTTTTCCGGAATTCCGCAGAATTAGTCGAACCACGGAACCAGTTCCTGGCCACGACGGAATGTCTTGCGATACGATTGGCCGCTTGCCTTTATCGCTTTCACAATTATTCCTAAGAACTATTGCGGTCCGTGTCCGTAGGGTCGAATTATAGATTTCATTGGATTTTATTGTTTGTATCATTTTTATTACCCACACTCGTTATATCCGGGACTCTTGGGAATTGAGTTGTTCTTCTCTCTCTCTCTTCTATCCCTTTTCCCCTGGGTCTCCTCTCCTTCCCAGCTGGTTTACCTCAACGTGGAAGATCCCGGCTAAATGTGTAACTCGGTAGGGCGCGAGCCGGCCGACTCGTTGAATCTCGTTGAGATTCAAGAACCCGAGAAATTTATGCGGCACTTCGCCTTGGAAGCATAATTTATCGCCTCGTTTACGATCGACCAATTCGTAGCAAGCTTTTAAGGCAGGATCCGTAAGGATTACACCTTCGCTTTCCTCCGAATGTACAACCTTCGAATCCGCATGCCTTACGATTATAAGAGTCTCAGGTTACTCTGGGTCGCAGGGAGAATCGTTCCTACAGTCTCTCATTATCAGTTTGATTACTTTTGAATTTTCACGAATTCACTAGAAGACACGCACGGGGCTAACCAGAGCACTGTCCACTGTGCACGATCATTGAGATTTGTGCTAAAGCCTGCATGTCGTATATAGATTGTGATTAGCCGAAATGAATAAGCGGACGTAGAATTTCTTCGAAGTCATCATCGAGATGTGCAGCAGCCGCATGTAGGAATTTCTCGTGGTCGTCTGGAGAAAGTACAGCTTATTATGTTAGCCTTGCATCTCGGCCAACGTGCTACTTTATCTCACGTTGCCGTCCTCGCTCGACCCTCCCTACTCCCATCCTTGACAGATGCCAAAGTTGTATGGGACTATCGCTTATCCTTTATCCTGTAAAAATTCCGGGACTTCCTCGGAGGAAGGATCCAACTCATGATCGTCAAGAATTTCGTTCCCTTTCCATCTTTCCTACCGGAAGTCACCGGAATGCACATTGGCTTCCCTGGGTAACATTGGTGGTTCACTTAACGCGCAGTGGATGACGTTGGTTTGCATAATTTTCACATAACACATATAGATATACGTATAGGGTTAACTCGTGTTCTTCCTAGGAGGATTTTATATTCTCACGGCCTCCGATATGTACAATGAGCAATAGCGGGTAGAATACGTAGAAGCACATGGCAGAGTGTCCGCTTATCTATATACATGTACAGAAGACGCACCTGCAGGCGAGTCGAGTGTACACGGCTGTTAAGCCGACTTGCTGGGTCCGTAATTTGCCTAACGAGCTAATTAGTCGACAGGAGTATGCTCGCAATTTGGGACCTCAGCTGGGAGTGAGTATTGGCTATTTGCAAAAAAGAACGCCTGCCGAGAGTGCTGCTCTCCCGTGGGCGTCATTTCGTTGCTAGAATCCTCAATGGCTTTTGTATTGCCTGCGTATATGCCTGTGTATTTATGTATTTATGTTAGGTTAGGTTGGGTTGGTTTATTACACGCGTAGATGTAGAATCGCCGACCGAGAGAGAGTAGCTATAATTCCGATGCCGGCTGGCACGCACGCGTTGGGGCCTTATATGCAGGTTTCTTATCTCGGCCATTTGCAAATTTCTCCTCCTCGATGGAGGTGAGTTCTTCTGGCTACTAAATTTCATAGTAGTGACGTCATATGTCACGTTTGACAGGAGGTCATTGGTCTGAAGACTAAAAGGTGGGAGAGGTTGAGGGGTTTGGATTAAGAAAGAGAGAGAATCAGATAAGAGTGTGATTAGTCAGGAGTGGATGTGGCTAAATGTATTATTTTAAGTGGGCATTTTGTTTTTTAGATGGCAGTCGCGCTTCTCTGTGTTCTACTAGTCGGTCAGGATGTCTTGGCGGTGGTGAACAAGGCGTCCTCTAACGTCCAGTCAGGATCAGGACAACATGATGAACTTGGAGAAAATGTAAAGGATGGTGATGCTGGTGATCGTATAAGCAACTCATATGGACCACCTTCTTTGACGCAAGAATATGGCCCACCGTTTGGCGGAAGTTTTAACGGTCCTGCACCTGCTTATGGACCACCTGAACTAACAGGCGACCTGCGTCCGACCCCGATATATGCGCCACCTCCTCCTGAACTACCACCACCGGCCCCGCCAATACTAGGCAACCCTGCAGCTATCTATGGGCCGCCACCTCGCAAACCAAAACCACATTACGGACCGCCGCCAAAGCAAAGTTATGGCCCACCAAAGCTCAGCTATGGTCCACCAAAACCTCATTATGGACCTCCTAAGCAACAATATGGACCACCACCTTCGTTCAGACCGCCGAGACCACCATCAACACAGTACGGACCACCTCCAAGTTTTGGTCCACCTCCAAGCTTTGGTCCACCTCCTTCTTCGCAGTATGGACCACCTCCTAGATTCGGACCGTCCAAACCAGGTCATGGACCGCCAATTCCGATATCTGTCGAGGCCTATGGTCCACCGAATATAGCAGCAGCTCTTCCTTTTGATCCTTCGGGACCTCAGGATGATTATGGTCCTCCACCGTCAGCTGTACAGCCGCCAAGGTTCTCCTCGCCACCTGGGGATTCTTATGGACCACCTCATCCACCGCCACCGCCCCCGGGTGTACCAGCACCTCCTACACCACCTGATATAAAGTACGACGGATGGCAACCTATTGCCGGTTTGGTTGGAGCTCCTGATCAACAGTATGGACCACCGTCGGATAGTTATGGTCCTCCCGCGGACGATGCGCGTATTCTCTCCCACGGTGGATCCTCTTCTTCGTCTTCCTCTAGTTTTGTGTCGTCAAGCTCCCATGCCAGCTCATCGCACTCCAGTTCCGGATCGAACAATCATCAATATTCTTCGTCTAATATACCTAGTGACTCCTATGGAGAACCTATTCATAGTTCTGAAGCTCAAGATCTCAAGACCTCTGTTCACCAATCATCCGCATCCTCCGAAAGCAACGGCCTGCCGCCTCCACCTCTGCCGCATTATGAGAACTCTCAGGATCAGTATACTCCATCGAATGCAGGATTCGGATCAATACCAAGTGATCAGTATGGACCCCCTTCATCGGGATCTATTCATCAGAACAATGTGCAGGATCAACTTTCGCCGCAGTACGGTGCACCTAACGATGGAGCACTTTCCATCGTAAAGACTGTAGGCTTCAAGCTTGTACCTAATTCAGGATCTTTAAGCTCCGATCTTCACGGACTTTCCATCTCGGACAGTAGCAGCTCTTCCTTTGGAGGCTCCTCACATTCCTTCCACTCCAATGCCGGCATAGCTTTACCTTTGACCCAGCAACCTCTCCAGACTTATGGAGCACCCGTATCAGGTTCCTTCTCTGGTTCCTCTTCTTTCGGAGGCGGTTTTGGAAGTTATGCTCCTGCCTTTACTAATTTTGGAGATCCTTCTCTGCCCTTACCACCACCTCCACCACCTATCGATTCTTATGGTGCGCCACCTCCATCCTCCTACTCAAAGAATGGGCCTTATCCACCATCTCAGGGCATTCGCGGTGGTACCTCACACTCCTTCAGCAATGCCTTCGGCAATTCTTTTTCCAATTCATTCAGTAGTTCACACCAAAAGCATGGACATCATCATCACAGGTATCATTCCCTGAAGCATGGTCCACCTCCATCTCTAACGGCATCTTTGATTCCTCCTAGAACTCGTCCACCTATAAAGTTCCGAGAACCCATCCCTCCAACGTTATTCAGCTCCTTGCATCGTTTCGTACCTCCACATCCTCAGGTCGAGTTTAACAAACCACTACCGCCAGCACCGAAGAATTTCGGTTCACCTCTGGTTCTCGATCAACAATTACCAACACTTGGTGCACCGATAGCTTTCCAATCAAGCGGAAGCGCTGGATCTTTTGCAAATTCATTCGATTCCAGCAATTCCTTCGCCAACGGCGCCTCATTAAGTTGGAACTCTGCCTTGGCTGCTCCTAACGTGAACTATGGAACGCCGTTGTCTTTTACCGACTTCAATACACCAGCACCGGTTATCACTTACGGTGCACCGAATTTTGGACCGGCCTCTTCCTTCATCTCTACCTCTTCCGGTTTTGGAGGAAACTTGTACAATAACATTGGAAATAGCCTTTCCACATATGGCTCACCTGCACCACTTTCTGGCTTATCTTTAGGACCTATTCACGATTGTGGTTTTCAGAAGTCCAATGATGCTTTCGGTATCAAGGATTTGGGAAATCATGTGAATGTCGAGAGTTCCGGTTCCAACGATTACTCACAGTCAAGCTCACTCTCTTCCGGTGTCTCTAATAATCTTGTAGGATCGCTGAATATTGACAGTCTCAGTTCATCCTTGAGTCCGGCACTGAATGTTCCAGCCCTCAATCCTCAGTCAGCTATAAATTTACAGTCAAATTCATTGGCAACTGCATATGCCCCGCCATCAGTGAACGAGCTTGACCTCCAGAGTCATGAACAGCAGAAGAATGATCTGAAGGACAGTTATGGAAATCCAATAGGAGTAAGTTATGGACTATCGGATCAGACTGGAGCAGCAGCAGCCTTAACAACGAACCATATTCAAACGTCTTCCGACTACTCAAACATTCTCTCTACATCGTCTGGTCAATCAGTGAACTCTTACGATTTCGGAGGCAGTCTCCTCAGCGACGGAAATGGTCAGGTGTCAGCGGAAGCTCTAACCGCTGCGCTGACGGCACAAGGATTAGGTCAGGCCAAAAATTTGGGAACGGAACAAGTTGACGGGAATCAATTCTTAAAAACGTATGAGGGCAGCGAAGCTTTGGCACTTGCTCAGGGTCTCACGGCATCCGGTTCGGATGGTTTCCAAATCCAAGGTTCCAGAGGAACGTACTCTCTTCAGATCCAGCCAGCCGATGGTGGTTTAGGAACATCGAATTCCGACGGAAATATCAGCCACGAACAGGTTCTATCTAACGGCCTCCTTCAGGATATCCTTGCAGCCATAGAACAGCCAGAGAATGGACAAATTCAACTTCAGGGTCCGCCACAGGCTCAGCCTCTGGAGGAGGTCTACGGCGACCTGTCGAGATCAGCGACTAGTGACCTACTTCAGGCCAACGGCCAATTTATAACTATTCAAAGAAGTACAGAGCATCACGACGTGAAACCGGTCGAAGAGGCTGCGGACAGAGACGGAAAAGAGTCACAGGAGAAATCCAAATCATCCAACGACGAGGTAGCAGTTTTCTTCAAGGACAATTACAAAAAGGCAACAAAGAAGGAAACCAGATCCTTGGAGAATAAAAGTGAAGCACAACCCATCCAAAGTTCGGTATCTTTGACAGAAGCTTCGCCGATGATAAGCGCTTCCGCTACAACCAAGTCCTCTTGAGGTACCGGAAGTTTCATCAGCCCAAAGAGATCCTTCATGGAGATTCCGGTCCATTGGTCTCCGATTACCACTCGGATCCAAGACGATTGTAAAAGCCGTGAAGATTCTCATATTCTCATACGCTCATTCGAAGCGTGAAATTATGGATCCTAGATCGTGATCGTAGATCCCTTCCTTATGATCGATTAGGATCATTCGTGTTCGACCTTTGGTATTGCGATTCTGAAAGGGATCGATCTTGACCTCGATCATTGAATTCACCTAATTTCACCGATATTCGCTGCGCCGATCGTGAAAAATCGACGACCGCGATTAATACTCATTTAGGTCATTAGGTTACGCGCTCTCGCAGTCCACGTGTATCTAAATCATTGTATACTGATTTCTCGTGCGATACTCTAGATGTACTATCGAAATAAGATGCTCAGTTTAGTAATAAGATAATGCCAGACTCATTACGATTATCTGTCAGTGAGATCAACATAGAGCTTATTCATCTATTGAAATCAATGATACAAGTGAATGAGGTACGATCGGTCTGTCATTGTCAATACTGACAACTTACAGTCATTATTACGAGTGACGCAAAGAGACTTTATGCCTTCCAATTTGACTGAGGTCAAAGTTGACAAATGTTCTTTCGGTTCCTGATTAAAACTTCTCAGAAACGGTGCTACGAGAGTCTGCTTCATCTTCGTATTTCTTATTTACGTAATGGCGCTGCTCATTCTACATTTCAAAGATAAAAGCGAAGAGAAGCATCGTTACGAGCTCACAGGCCATACATATCCATTCTCAATATTTTATTTCTATTCTTTTTATATTAATTCATTAATTTATTATTTTAGTTTCGAGAGGACGACGTTCTTCGTATTTAAGGAAAAGATCGATATGCAATTTAATAAAAGTGATGTCTCCTTAGATACGACGTAATTTCGATACGTGTTTACTGAGCCAGTGTACACGTGTAAATAAATTTATACCTTTTAAGTAAATTATCACTGATTTATTTACATTTCCCATGGACTAGTGTCTTAGCGTTAAGAGGATCAGGTGATAATATAAAATTTTACGAGTAAAATGAGGTTAGTACAAAATTGGTGGCCGTTAAGCTGCTGGGATGTCAGAGCATAACGCGCATCCACATATGTATATAAATTGAGAGGAGGGATGGAAACGTACGAGGGAATTAGGTATCTACTTCTAAGTAGGATTACGGTTATGTAAATCTAATGTTATCATAGATAGGAGGTTCTCGCAGAAGGATAGTTAACAGACGAGGTCTGGCATTGCTTTGCTTATCTTTTTCTACCTTCCACCGTCTCCACCGTCTCCACCTTCTCCACCTTCTCCACCTTCTAGTCCTACTCCACCTTCTTCATTCGACACTCGACCATTCCCTCTCTACGTTCCTTATATTCCCACCTCATTACCTTCTGCTTTTCCTCGATTCTCTTTTTACGATCGTCACGTGCATGAGAAAATTCCCACGTTTCTTTCCTTTTCTTTTTCTTTTTTCTTTTTTGCTTACGATCGCGTAACCTTACTCAACTGGGCTCATCGTCCGTTAACTGGTGTTAGGTACATTTTTTGCTATACATTTAGACAGACTGAGATGACAGATTCCTTCCAGTGCATGTATAGCTTCTTATCTTTAATAAAAATTAAAGCTCGTAAGATAGTAAGATAGTAAAATAGTAAAATAGTGAAATAGTCAATACATTCATACTCGAGTGAATCGTGTTGAATCGGGATACGAGAATCGTATGCATTTCTTGGAACGCTCGGAAGTGCTTTATTTCCATATCGAGTTCGTAGCTTGAACATTCATAGCGATCGCGCGAGTTTGTCGTTGCCTCGGGGCTTGAAACGGAATGGAAGGCATATAGGTAGGTGTGGACGAATCGTTCTCTCCAGCCATTCACTCACCCACTCGCCCATCCACCCAGCCACCCAACCACCCACTGTTCTATCTTATTTCTCCCTATAGGAAGTTTCGTTCATCGTTCCGGTCAATTGTTCTGGGTTGCTCTGGGTCAAGTGCATTGAGAAAGGTCACTTGAACGTGTAATGGACCAATTAAGTAGTAAACCTTACCGTGGCTTTGTGATTCTCGAGTTTCTTTTTCTCGGAGCCATTAAGACTTCGTCCCCTTCCATAAAGAATCATTTGAAAATACGGATCTGCGTTTCTACGCTTTGGACACGCCAAAGCATTTTTATATTTTTATGGGCTTCTTGGCCAATTTTGAGGGGCTCGAGTTAATTGCAATTGTCTAGAGTGAAACTTGAAAGTCGCACGTAGTAAAGTAGAGCGAAAAATGCAGAGCGCGATTATCGCGGAGAAAGGATGAGACACGGGAACGTCTTTCTAGTGGATGAGTCAAGGAGTTCAAGAGTGAAAGAATTATAGGAGATAGAACTGCTGTAGCTGCGGCTCTAGCTGTTGTTGTTGTTATCGTCGTTAGACACGGTTCCCACGTTCCCAAGAGGGCGACCTGACTTTTAGATTGGGAACGTTACGATATTTATAGGATCAGCAAATCCATGAAGTCGATCGCAACTTTACAAGGGTTAATAGGAATATCTGCCGTAGCGAAGTCAATGGAATAAAAGAAATGAAAAGAAAGGAAAAAAAGAGTCGCTCGTGAATTCGGCCCGAAATTCCATAAAAATTGGTGAAATATGCATAGCGTCGTTGGAACGCACTGCTGCGCGTCGCGACGTCGCGGCTTTCCCAGGGGACGCAGAAATCCTGACAAGGAGAAAATCCCGAGTAAGGAAAAGGGAGATGGAAAAGGCGAAGAATATGGAAGAAGAGAGCGGAGACTTCTTCTAGGACAGAATATTCGGAACATCCTCCTGAAAGAAATCTAATTTCGGTACTGCGAGAAACTAAGCCATTTCTTTCCGTTTCATAATATGCGCATATCGCTATAACGATATACGTACCTGAGGGCAGGATGTGGCTGAAGGAGGAGGAGGAGAAGGAGGAGGGAGGAAGAAAAAGAGACAGAGACGAATAGTAAGCGAGTATAAGGGTGCAGAAGCGCATGCAAGTTCCACATTGGTTTTCCACTCTGGGAAAATTGTTGGAATGCCTGATAAAAATGCCAACGTCATATTGCCAGCGTATCTTGGCGTCTTGGGATGCTGCCTTGGATGACTGGAGGTTAGGCAGTAGGCAGGCGTCCACCAAGGGTGTTAGTTCAGACAGCCGAAAGACGATCCCTCATCTCCCGGACACTTAGCGAGGCGTCGTTTGTCTCCTGTCTGTCCGTCTGTCCGTCACACCCTTTGGATCGTCCACTTCTACCTCCACTTCCACCTCCACTTTCACTCGTACCCTTGTGACAGATATGTACACCCTTCTCCATTCAAATTCATATATATTTGGAGTCAGTGAGAATTGAGGGTGAATGTATATAGGTCTGCATACAAATATAGTACATGGCTATTTATGTACTTTTATCATGCAGTGTAAAATCATCCCCTTCTCGGGGATTGAATAGAAAGCCTTCGCTGGGTCTCTTTTCTGATTGCCAGATTGCTGCTTCCGTTGAACGTCGATGGGTGTGATTAGTCAAATTGCAAAAAGTGTATTAAGGGTGGTTTTGGTATAATTTTATCGAGAACGATGTTACTATTAATACGTAAATTTCGAGGCACTGATATTAAGGCACGACTTACACCGTCAATTTTGTATAGGGTGTCTCCTGGAATTTTCAAGGGAATTTTCCAATTGGGGATGTTGAATGGCTGGGTAGGTGGTGGTGGTGGTGGTGGTGGTGGAGGTGGTGATGGTGGTGGTTAGTGAGACTGGGGGGTTCCTGGTTCTGCCCTCATAATTAAGCCGACGCTGGTTTTTGATGGCCACTAAAAATGTCGCGGAGGGTTGCCCGAGTGGTTAAGGAGTCTCGGCTGGTGAGTCTGGTGATGCTGGAAGGGTGGCTCCAGGGGTGGCTGCCAGAACGACGTATAACGTTGCTCCCGTTCTTACGCTCTGATATTAGCAATACTCCGACTCGTAAAGTCGACTGTGCGGCAATTCGAGTCACTTTGCGAACCCTTTATACACTTCCATCCCCCCAGAGCAGCCCGCGAGGAAGGCATACTCCCTCCTTAAAGGGGACCAGAATATAGTCCCCGTTGGTATCTACGAATTCATTCCGTTGTGCCTTTTGCTGAGCGTCGTAAGGCGTCGGGACGCGCCTCCAGTCGAGCACTGATTTTAATGCCTGTGCTTCCTCAATTTTATGACTCTATTCAGCCTGGAAATTTCGGCACTGGAATATCCCGTGGGAATTCCACCCTGCTATATACTTTTCATTATCCCCCTGCAGTATTGTGTTTTGGCAAATTGACGGTAAGTGGAATACCAGGTATAATCGGAGGGTCAAGAAGAGATATGGCTATTGGAAATGGTAACTATGAATTGTCAGTTGAAAACCTGAGAAAATATGAAACAGTTGAGAAATTCAACAAGGTGATCCGTCGTCAAGGATTTGAGAGGGGACAGGCTACGATTGGCCGGCGAGTAATTGCAATTACTTAGGTAATGGTTTGGCTGTTATTATTTCCAATTACAATTAACCTTTTCAGTAGGTAATTAAACGAAAGGCAGGATGGGAGGGAGTCGCGGATATAGGTGCTCGCTTGGTGTGCCGCGCCTCTCTGATTTAATAAGTTCATTACCTAATGAACAGATGTACGAGGCTCTCGTTACTCCCTCCGACCAGCCAGCCCGTCGAGCCTCGGACCTCCACCCCCGTCAGTGCCGATAATCAATACTTTTAATTAGCGTATTTTTATGAATTCGGCTATAGTTTAATTTTAATTGAATGTTAAATCGATGCCTCGACGCTTCCACGCAGTAATTCGATTCCGTGCTTGAACTTTGATCGATATTACTTTTTTCGGAATCGATCGCTCTCACCGATTGGCGTGCTTAAAGAAAATTGCTAAGGGATCGATCAACGGTGAATATAGGCACAGGTGGAATCGTAATGGATACTTAAAAATATTCAAACCATTCAAGTTTGCATATTTTCGGCAACTCCCGGAGGACGTCTGGCTATTTCACCCTGACAGTGCAGTGGTACAACTGCTGCCCTGTTAGATGAGACGACCTAAGGGGAGGGGTCGGGGTGTGACTGTTTTTAAGCCTTTAATCTTTTGAGACAAAGGCGAGGAAAAATGTTACTCGGCGCGGCTTTACGTTTCCTGTGGCGCCGAGCCACCCCGTGAATTAGTGGAAAGAGATAACAAAGAAAGAATTAAGACTTAGCCAACTAAGGGACTAATGTATGCTAGGGTGAGGGGAGGATTTTTTTAATCGGTAACTTAGCATCCCCTTCGCTAATGGCCTCTTGCAATTCCTCGGAGATTTCAACCGAGCCGCAGACACTCGACACACACACACACACACACTGAAAAAAGGCCGCACTAACAAGCATTCGATTTCCTTTGGTCCTTTTTTTCCAAGTCCTCCTTACTGTACGTCAATGATTTTTATCTTCGTCATCCCTTAGTCCTCCTGTATTCTCTTCCGCACGCTTAGCGGCTCTCCCTTCCACTTCTCTCAGCGGAGCGTTAATTAACCCACAGTGGCAAATAAATTTCGGTTAGAACGTGAGAAGCAACAAATCTGACTCAGGTGGTGTCAACTGCGGCAAATGTGAGCCCCTCTTACTTGAGTTATTTCGGGGGGTGCATTCCGCCCAGTAAGGGACGCGGCCATCTTTCGCCAGGAGATAGAAGGGAGCAGGACAAAGCTGAAATGAGAGTGAGAGAAGGTAGCAGGGGTGTCATACTATCTTTCTCTCATCCCCCCCCGCCCCCGCCCCCCGTTCACCCTGGGTAACGTGCGCGCGCGTCCTAATTAGAGAAATTTAAATTCATAGCCACCCTACGCTGCTGAACCGAAGTCAGCCCTCCCCTATTCCTCCCCTCCTGCTCTCCAGTGAGCCAGCCAGTCATGGTGTAACGTCCATATCCCGAAGCCCAACTCGCATCCCTTAACTAAAGCAATTATGAATCACCCCCTGTCTACCTGACTTATGCCGAAAGATAATGTCATTTTCCATCAACGTTCGTAGCAGCAATTTCTACTTTCTCAGTGCCCACGTTGCTGCACGTTTTGATATACTCTTCGCTTCATTCCCATTTATTCCAAAGAATCGGGAATAGTAATTAGCAGACGGGACTGCTCGTTTCCACCATGGAAAATTATCGGTGATCGGCATTGATTGGGAGGAGATGTCGATGATGGGTCCATCCAATGGGCAATGATGACAAAAAAATTTCGAAAGAGGCAGAGTGTTTCAAAGAGTTTCGATACAACAACATCCTGGAGATCCTGGATAGGATGATTCTGTAAATGATCGTTAATGCTGTTCAAGGATGTTCCTGTACTCAGGGGGCATAGTTGGTCGTCTGGAAGGTCTAACCAGGATCGAAGAATAGGGATTCCAGGGGTCATAGGGGAAGGGGAGTAGTAGCCAATGAAATCAAATTGCGAAGGAGCGTGTCAGCATTAAACACATTCCGGCGTTATTAGCTTCCATTCGATGGTACGGCTTATTATTATTTCCTGTAGATCTGGAATATCTAGATGAATTACCCTTAGTCGGAGGTGTATCATAACGACAGAACCGGGGTAGACATTTCCCATTGGGATTAACGACCCCTCGTGAATTTTACTTGCCTAAAGTAACTGAGTGAAAATGTACTAGGGGGTGGAAGTTGTACTCATTCATGACATTCAGGCACCTGCAATATTCCTATGCAGGGGTAGATTTTTTGTGGTTGTTTCCGTATCCGTTAAAAGCTCTGATAAATCAGAAGCTACCCCGACAGCAGTCATTTGTAAGGGGCTTCCCGAACTGGTCGTATCTTCTGCAACGTTAAGCTCGAGTGGGGTCGCTGCTTTCTGACGTGTATCTCCTTGGGAGTCGGGGGTAGCTTCCCCTTTGAGATGGCCTTGGTCCGGGAAGAGGAAGATCCGGGAGTACATCCTCTCCCACGGTAGCCTCTCGTGGTACACCTCCATCCTGGTATCGGAGGAGCCGCTGGGTGCTCCCTCGTAAACCTGCCAGGATCGCCAAACTATCCACCAAGGAGGGTTGTTCCGGTGAACAGCTACAGGGGTTCTTCCATATACTCCTCGTGGTTTCGTCTAGGGTGCTCAGGTTCCTCAGGTTCCTCAGCTTCGAACTCCCAAAGGGAGTCAGGAGCTTCTCTGGCGGTGGTGCTGCTGGTGCTGGTTAATTTGCATCCCTTAATGAGTCGCTCACGTAGCGCCCTTATCTTTACGCCCTGCTCCCCATCCTCGGCTCACTTCAGCGCCGCCTCCGCCGCCGCCGCCGCCTCCATCAGTATCTCCAGCACCTTCACTCGCCTCCAAGATCACCTTCAGCACCAGCAAATACAGCATCCTCGCCTACAAAGCTAGTTTCCACTTTTATCTCTGTTTTATTCTCATCCACCCTTCTTCCGTGTCTGTTTTCCACTGTTCTTCCTTAGGATAACGTCACTTGGTACCTTTGACACTTAAAAGAAGAATAGACAGAGATATCGTTGGTAATTCTCTTAGAAGTCCTTGTTTTAGGAACTTGGGGAGGAAAAAAGGGGTACGAGTTCCCACGTCGTTTTCCCAGCGCGAAAGGAGTGAAAGGGGTGAAAGGGGTGAAAGGGGTGAATGGGCCCAGAATGATAGTATAACTGTATACACGTTACGTGTATACGTAGAGCACGTATACAGCCTGTCTGGCGTAGCTGGACCAGCGGCGAAGGAGGATTCTTGTTTCTCGCTTCCCGCGTCACCCACTTTCTCCAGCATTTCCATACAACTTTTCCAATTTTCAAAGCGCTTCTGCGAAGGCCGCGTGGAATGTTTTTTATTTCTTCTAGAAAGAAGTTAGAAAGACATCGGAGATCGAGTGTGTACCTGGCTGCACCCGCAACGAAGCGACGCGAAACTGCTGGGACTTATTGAAGACGCCATCCCTGAGGACTAAATTTCAGACTCTTTTTTCTCGATGTGTTACACGCATCCCAAATAGCTCATCTGCCATTTTTCTTTAACCTGTAAAGTTTCAAAGTTTAAAACTCTGAGCCATACATAACAAATTCAATTACAGGCTGCACGGCAGTATTGCTCTCGACAATCCTAACAATTTGGACTAATCCGAAAATTCTCTCGTTTTCGTTAACTCCTGCTCGGTTGACTCGGAAAACTTGGTGCGCATCTGTCGCCAAATTATTTTGTCCACGAGGCCGTGAAAAATTCTCTGACACCCGTGAGAAATTTCGTTGGTCGCACGTCTATCCAGTGAAAGATCACTCTCTCTGCTGTAGCAGCTACCCGCCCATAAATTAATGAGGTATTATAAAATCCTGAGCTCTGGATTTCCCCTAAGGTCGATCATAACGACCTAGACATCCACATTGGGCTCAGTGAATTCCTGAGATTTCTGCGATTGGCTAGATCCGCTAAGAGAGTTGGTTAAGATCTTCAAAGCGCTACGCTCAATATCCATTACTGTGACTCGCGCGAGAACGACAACGACTGCGAGAACAATAATGGCGGAGAGGTTTATTCGAGGATCGCGGACGGCATTGTCGCGGCGTAGGTTATCGCGTATGCAAATGGAGGAACTTGAAGAGCTTCCAGGTGTTCCTGGATGGTAGCTGCTAGTCGTGGAGGTGGCTGATGGTGTTGAGTGTCGAGTTCACGGAGCAGGACACAGAGGGAAACTGTTTCTATCGGGGAAGGTTTGGTTGGACCCCTGAGGTGAGGACTGTACGTAGGAGAAGGATAGCAGTGGCAATGGAGGGTGCAGAGGAAAGCCCCCTGTCCGATTATCGGGAATTAATGTAAATAGGAGTCTCGCAGCTCGCAGCTCGCTAAGCTCATCTAAGCAGCGTATGTCGTTCGACTACAACTTGGCTCGTAAAGGCCTCATTGCACCGAGTCGCGATATCCTCTTTAGTACGCGTGCATAGGATGCAGATGCAGAGTGCAGTTGCAGTTGCAGTAGAAGCTGGGGACTGCGCCTTCCCCCACAGCAAGAAACAAGTTTCTGAATTAACATCGACGCTACTTTATATTTGGGATTGAGGTATCCCAGCTGAACCATGACGATCAATTATCCATCCTGCAGAGACATTAAGATCCTGTGCAACTGAGCTGGGATGCATCCACCATCTTCTGGAAGATCAGTTTATATTATCAGTGGAACACCTCCGAGACAGCAGAGGCATCTAGACCGTCTAGAGGAGATTTGTACTCGTTTGGGCTCATGGAACAACCCACTGGCTGCAACTTCAGGTTGTTGGATGACATCGTTAAATTATCATTGCGCCGGGTGTACCTGTACCAACCGCCAGTGAACCCGTTGATTTACGAGTTCCTCGAGTGTTTCCCACCTCACGAAAGCCAAGCCAAGTCCCATGCGCCTTGGATGATTTGCTCCTTCCTCAAATCCTCAAGGATTTGCTCCTTCGTCTCCAAGGTGTCCTCAAGATTTTCTTTCATATTTCTGGAACACGATTTTTTTATTTCATAAAGTAAACAAGGAAGCAATAGGGGCCTTGGGCCGAAGGAATTTAAGAAGAAGGGTTCAAGAATTCAAGAGCAAAAGGATAAGATT
>JARQTJ010000520.1:310882-320906 GCA_030142635.1 Trachelus troglodyta | reverse complement strand
TCTCTCTCTCTCTCTCTCTCTCTCTCTCTCTCTCTCTCTCTCTCTCTCTCTCTCTCTCTCTCTCTCTCTCTCTCCTACATATATTTGTATATATTTATACTCTGCCCTTCTTTTTACTCTCTCTATATACATAAAATTTTTCTTTTCTCGCATCAGGATGACTTAATCTCTAATTTCTTTGAAAGAAACGTACAATCGGTCAGTCACTCAAGTATTGGGTGACGTCATTTTGAAATATTGTAAAGAAAAAATAAAAGCGTAAGAAAGCAGCAAAGTGAAAATTTCATTACGAGCGTCGTAGTATCCGAAAGGGAAGTCCCTTCCTCTATGAGGGAAACGAAATGAATTTATAGTTTTTAATATTTGTCTATAGCCTGGTCGATGTCTTGAAGAGAAAGGTGGGAAAGCGTACAAGGAACATCCGGGAGGAAAAAGACAAAGAGAGTGAAAAGAGTAAGAATAAAAAAAAGATAAAGAAAAAAGTAGCCGCGCGTCTCAAAAATCTCAAAGGGCGTGTCTCCCTTCCAAGACTTGTCGCATTCATTCCCTTCTTCTCCTGTTCGATGTGCCGAGGGACCAGATTATTACGAAGATTCAGCAGACTAGAATTTCTGGGATAAAAATAAGAATTGCGAGTCGTAAAACGGAACGACGGTTGCCGAATAAAAGGAAAATAGAAAAAAAAAGAAACAAATGAAAAATAGAAGAGAAATTGCATCAGGCATATTTGCAAATGCACTTTTGTACGTGGACCACTTTTCTCTTTTTTTCCTCACCATTACTCTCAGGGAAACCGGTACTCCTGTGGCCGATGCTAAACCAGGCAAGGATCACCAGGAGGGGTTGAGGGTGGTAAATTCAAGCAGCTGGACTGCAGTTTCTGTAAGGTCGATGAATAGAGAGGTAATGAATCGCAGTGGACACCGACACGGAAGAGGCGAGGCGATTCCAGCCGATTCTAGGCGTTGGCTGGAAGGCTTGCTTCAAAAATATATATCTGGCATAGATATTCTATGGGGCTGATTTCTGGCTACTACCCCTATTCATATATTTGAGTCCCTGAAATCCATACGAGACGAGGAGTATTCGTGCTACTCGGAGATTTCACGCAAATAATTTTTTTCCTTTAATTTGGTTCGTGAAATTATAAAACATCAAGAAAAAATTCAAAATCGCGTATCGAGATATCAAACGGTTTAAGGTTAGTGGAAGAATTCCGAAGGTGGTGTAGGAGCGAGAATTTTACTCGAGTAAATGAAAGTTTGTGTGTAAGGGGTGTACTATACAGAAAAGTATATATAGATTTTGGCTGTGTGCGAGTGAGAGTAGCAGGTAGTATCCTTACAGCAGCGTTATAAAAAGTCCATAAAGGTTCGCGCCCTGCTAGCAATAGCTTTCGTACATCCTGCTGCTGGTTATATTGGTTATGTTGGATATGTCGGATATGGCGCCACTACACTCACCGGTTAACCATCGTTAAATATTATGTATTTTTATAATATTTTACACCCTCGTCCGATTGCTTATCCTGGGAACTATCAAATATCCTTTCACCTTACGAACGTCAGCCAACAGCTGGATGATTCAATTCAAGATAATTAATTAGGAAACCATTGATTAGGTGTTATCGCAATCGTTTATTCGAATTCTCTGAAAGAAGATCTATTTTTGCCGCACGATGTCATCTTATTATTATTCCATTTGCGGTAATGACGATGAAATTGAAGTACGAGAGAATTTGCATTTTTAAACTCCTTTAAGAATCATTGGAAGGATAGATAGGAGTGAGATTAAGGGTGATAGAAGGAAGAAGAAGAAGAAAAATAAAGGATAAAGGAAAAAAAAGAAAGAAAGCGGAAGAATCGACCGGGTCGAGTTAATGGGTAAAATAATGGATTTCAGGCAATAAAGATCGGGCAGCTAGATGTCCGGTTTGCTTTATCCTGTCCAGCCTGTCCTACGTCCCAGGACGCGATGGGGGGTTAAACGCCGCTGATTTGAACCTCCAGCTGGGATTCCAAGCGGGACGCACTCACCAAGTTTCCTTGGCCATTGTGTAGCTGTCCCGAGGCGGGAAGGAATTCATCCTGTCCGGCAGAGCCAGGAAATGGGTGGCGCGTATCATCCCCCTAAAGATATCCTCGGACCTTCCCCGAACTAATTGATTTTTCGCCAATTTTATGCAACCACCGTAGCTGCAGCCCTACCCGGATCGAGATAACCTTTACAGCCAACCGACACGCCATCCGCTCCGGTTTTATCGAAAACTTTAGCGCGTCCTGCACGCAAAACGCACCCCACTCACGATCACCGAAAGAACAGCGCTCGAGGGTTGCGTGCTGGGAATTGGGACTGATCTGACCTAAGAAGATATCGGAAGAGAAAAGAGCCGAGAAAAAAGTAATCCCACATCCGAGCACATTCTCACGGGAATCCAACTTTCACCCTTGTCTCCACCCCCTTCCGAACTTCAGCCCTTAACCCTTTCGAACTAGTCGATCAAGTCCGCGTGGCCACCGGATGTAAACCCCCCCCGGACACTCAGCGCGATTTAGAACATACTCCTCGAAGAGTGTTTAATACACCAAAACCGAAGAGAATGATTAAAAGTTCCAGGGTACAAACTGATACTGGGATATAGATAACAAGTTGGCAAGGTGTCCAGTTACGAGAGGTCTGTTTGCCTGTGGGACAGTCAGGATCCATAGAAGTTACGTCGCATCGGCTATAGAACGTTCCGAACTCCTCTGGACTCTCCGGACTCCGGAGTAGCGTGCAGTCTATCAGAGATTAGCGGGTCGATCCATTAGGGGGTGATTTAGCCGACGGTCCCCAAGCACTCTCTGCGGCATCGCCGGGGCTCGTTCGCTCGGCTCGACGCGGTGCCTACTGGTTGGCTGGCTGCTGGTGCTCCGGTGCTTTCAAGCGGGCATAATCAGCCCAAATGAAGTATGTGCGCACCGGGGGCATATTCCGAGGTGCGTTGTCCACTCCAGGCTCCCCAGCAGCTTCCTGCGCCTCGTTGTGCATTCCAACGTGCATCCCTCTCTGGTGCAATGCCGTGAGGGGTGCAGCAAAGTCCACGGGACGAGGGTGAGGGAATGGCGGTACCGATACGAGGAGTATCCGGCAGGGGGGCGGTAGTTAAGGGAGGGGTTGCAGGGTATGGGTGTCCGTGTCCCAGGGGCGCGATGTGTCGTGCCTAATTACAATGTCCAACGCTTCCCTCTGTCCAAATACAAACAGCAACGCTAATGCGCTCCCGAATACGAGCTCTCTCTATACTTGCACTCTGTCAATATCTGTCAATATATTACCAATGGATTGCCAATGGAACCTATCCAAAACGTACGTTCGATTGTCGATGCTAATGGGATATATTTGACTTCAACGTGGGATTGCTGATACATTTCCTTTCTGTATTGTATTTTGATTTTGATTTTGTTCTTTCTTATTTCAAATTATATACGAATTGAAAAATAGTTTTAGACGTTATCTAAGATACTATTGCGATTACGCGTACTGGTGCGATAAAGCAGATGATTTTCATGATAAGGAAGCGTAGCTGACGGCTATCTGAATACGGCGCCATGCGTCGCGATGCTAACGACGACTGCCCGTCAATTGGAGATTACATTTGGGTGGACTTGTCGGAAGGGAAGAGGGCAACGCGGCGTTTTCAAAATGCAAACCAATTTTCGTCGGCGAGATTAATGGCGAGCACGGGCGGCGCCGAATATCACATATTTTCTGTATAATGCGTCCCGCTCGTAAATAATAACAGCGCGAAACGCGTCGCGGAAAAATGAGCGCGTCGGGATGTCAGTTAAATAGATTCCGTTAAAAATTCATCCGTTCGAGCAGTATTTTCAATGATACTTTTCTATTTTCTATATTAAAAATCAATTGAATTTAATTGTTATTAACTGTTACCTCTGCGTACTCAATGTACGCGTACGATAAACGTACTTTGACACAGATACAGGTGTGTTCGGACGTTGACAAATTCACGATGAATCGATGATAATCTTGGTACCGGAGTAACTATAGATATATATCTCTAGGGCGACTGCGCCTCCAGTTGAGAGAATGGTCCAATTATCGGGAGCAATTAACACTCTCGCCAATTGCCAATAAAAGTTAAAATAAGTAATTAGCAGCCTTCCGTACCTGCTTGCAATTAACTTACGTGCACAGCTGCGTTTTTCCATTAATGCCAATTTGACCCTCCCAACATATTTATTCCCCCTTACGTTTGTTTCTCAAAGATAAAGAATCCTCCTGGCAGTGTACAGTCCCTTCTGAATTGTTTTTCATCAAGAATTTTTTTTCTCTACAAAAAACTTCCTTTGCCAAAGTTACGAAAGAGTCCCAGTTCGTTTCTACTGGACGATACGCGAATATGGAGAAAAAGTAAGTGAAGAGGATCAATGGGAACGAAAGGGAGGAAGACCGTATCGATACGTATGTCTCGACATATCGCCGCTTTCCCTTTTCCAAATCATGGAAAGGCCAGTAAAAATATTCTTAGTGTTACGATCACTATTCTACTTCGATACTTTTTGTAGAGTCAGCTATTCCGCGCATGGACGCACAGCCGCGCATTTACTCGCTCGTATTTTTCATATTCTCTCATGTTTCCCGTCTCTTCCCGTTGGGCAGGAGGGACCGCGAATGCCGATACATTCAACCTCCCCCTTGCCCCTACGTCACGCAGTCCCGTTGTGCTGTGGCGACGGGAGGGTGAAGGAGACTGGAGGGGGTGGTACGATCTACGAGAATCAGGAGACTAGGGTAAGGGGTGGCATTCGTTTGTACAGGGAGAAGAGTGGCCTTAAATCACTACTGATTTCACCCCTGTCCATCATTTAGGGAACACGCCTTACGTTCCCTTGCTTCGGGTTGCTTTTGGTTGCTTCGGGTTCCTTCGGGCTGCTTCGGGTTGCTCTCCGCGTTGCTCCTACCACAGCCAAAAGATATTGCGTGATACTCGGCTTTTTTCCTAGACCCGTCACGATATACGCGTTTAATAAAAGTGCGTCGAGCCTCCTTCTCTTTTCTTTCATCTTCTGGTCCCTCCTATTTTCCTTTTACTTCTACTCCTTTCTTTTCTTCGCTCGGCCCTCTCTTTACCTTCGCTTTGGTCAAAATGTAACTGAACCTACACACGCACGCGCCAGCGTGCTTTCGGCGAATGCAGGGGTGGTGGACGTCTCTTTTAAATTATACTGCTTTCTTCTCTTTAAATATTCTTCGGCGTATTTTCTTTCGTAAGATAATAAAGGTGGGATTATCTTTGTTGTTTCAGCCGGGTAATGATTCCTATGCGTTCGTCGAATTTGGAAACCACTTGGGTGCATCCGCAGCCCTCGCAGCCCTCAATCAAAGACATTTTTTAGGAAAGGTAAGTTAGCCATTTAAGTATTTCATTAATTTCTCCCCTTTCTTCCATCTCTTTCTCGACTCTTTGATCGTCAACTTACAATGGAGTCTACGGAATCTGGAGTACAGGGACACGAGTAACTAATAGGAGGGAATAGCAGAGAATTCCTGCTAGCGCGTATCGAACTTGAATTCTCTCGGATTCCATTGGATCCTGTCGAATTCTGTCGAATCCTGTCGAATTCAGTACGCAGGACAATGCGAGTCCTGGAACGTTACTCGGTTTCTTAATACAGCACATCAAAGCCACGACGACGCAGACCCATGGCCCAATACAGAAGCAGCAAGTTTAGTCGCTTCGCAATGGCTAAAGTTTCCTCGTTCACGGTTACCGAAGAGGAGTGCGAGGGTCGAGCCTGGTGAATGGGTGGGTGGAAGGTGGGTGGCCGCTTCAACTACCAGGCTAAGGTATTGGGATCCGGTTGGAATAGCTAATGCTGGAATATGTCATACTTTGGTGGGATGCGGTCAGAATTATACATGTTTCGAGATACACACACCTAGTAGCAGGAGGCTTCTGTGTCGGCAGGAGCCTGTCTCTCTCTCTCTCTCTCTCTCTCTCTCTGCGGTTCTACCTGAGTTTCAACCCCCTTGCGCCAACTCTGTCCTATCCCATGCGAGTAGCAGCAGCTACACCTTCACCTCCCACCACCCACCTCCCCCAACGCAGAGAGTTACTCGGTTAGTTTAGATTCGCTCAAGCAAGTTTTGATGTCGTGCAGGGCTCTCTGGCTCTCGTGTGCAAGAGTAAGCCAGTAGGGTGGGAACAGGCCAGGGTCAGGGGACCGGGAAGGGAAACCGATGCCGACGCCGGCGTCGACGCTGACGTTCAGACTGACGATGTCCTCGCTACCCTTGCATACACATTACCAATGCCGAACTCCTCCTAAGAGATTCAATCCCGGAAATTCCCTGGTGCGCTAATGCGGAGCGACGTGGTTGCCTCGAGATGCATTCGAAGGGGGTGAATTCGGAGTTTCTTGATTAACGAGAGATCGTTATGATGTTGGATCAATTATCGGTACTAGTTATCATTTCTTTGATTAAGACAATCCAGTGTGGTATGTTCCAGATAAGATTAAGTTCGGCGATAGGCATACGGTAATTAGGGGGTGCTGACGGGCTACTGGCAACCGGGCCCTTCCTGTTCACCATTCCATATCTCTGAAGTGCACTGGGTATATAGGGTGGTTTGTACAGTCAACCTAAGGAATATAAAGAATGCTCGGCACTTAAGTTCCGCAATGCGGTTGTGTGGAGGGGGACTTTAAGGAAAGCGCGGCATTCGCTATAACGAGGGGAATTAACTTCGAAGTTTAACGCGATACGAGCATCCCCCCGACCTCCTAATTCTTAATGCCAAAGCAGCGACTTTAACCTCCTCTTTTGACCTCTTGCCACTGGCTCCTATCTTTGCTCCCTTCTCATCCTTTTTAGCCAACTCTATGGATGCTCGCGAATTCCCATAGTGGCCATGATGAAATATGCCTTGCGAATAATTAGCACTTAAATTATTAACGTACTCAAGGAGTTCCAAATCTTTTGCCAATTACCACTTTTACCCTGAGTCTCTAATCTCGACATCGTGACCTTGTAAGATCATCAATTATAATAATTATGTCGACTGATAATAGCAAGTATTCGCGATAACAAAGCCGTCGCTGTATTTCATCAACGAGGCTAGTCGATCGGTAAACTCACGTAAAACTCTGAGCCCCGGTATTAAATCCTGACAAGTAAATCTGGAGCATCTGATTAATTCTCTTTTCAATAGAAGGATTCAGAGTACATGTATGCTCAACAAGATTCTAAGCCACAGCTCCTCGCATCTACGTTTCTTTTCACTTACGAGGATAGAGAGAAGTTGGGATGAATCTAGTTGACAGTCTGCGTGAGATTATTTGATGCGGGATTCGCGGCAGCTTTCTATCGGCTCGATCGAAGTCGCTCCGAGAATTGAAAGGAGGCTCGTTAACGACTTTCCCGGTGCTGACAAGCCTAGTGAAAGCTGAAACCGTGAATGCTTGAGAAAACAAATTCGACCTCCCGTCTAGCCCCCTTTGAACTATGAAGAGACACGCAATTGACCTCGGTCGAGGGCCAAGGGGTAGCAGGAGGGAGGTGAAGGGGAAGAAAGGTTGAAAAGTGAAAGATGTGGGGACAGGGTGTGGCAAAAGTAAAGATAAGCATGAAGGGCAAAAACAAGCGAGAAGTGTTAGGGGTGGGATTCAATCTTCGTCGGTGACGAAAAGCCCTACTGACTCTAACCTCTTCATCCCTTCAGGAGCTGATTTTGTATTAATGCGAAGCAACACCGTGAAATTACCTACATCTACGGAAACCCGCACCACCCGCTCCACTATGCTAACCAACTGATCTTCTTTCTTGGTCCGCTTCCTCGTTTATCCGTCCTTTTCTCTCTTGCGCCCAGCATCCTCCTCCGCGACCTCAGTCAGAAGCACCTATACAGGCACCTTCGGACGAACGAAGGCACGTTTCCGGTGCGGCGGAGGATCAGCCCACCTCCAGCCTCCCACCGAATTAAGCAAGGATTCGCCTGGGAGACGTATGTTATCAGAGTTCAGATCAATTGTATCGAGTTATAGGAACTTCCAGACTCACCCCCTAATAGCTACGCCTCGACCTCAGGACGTGGATAATTTCCTTGGCTTTTGTCGATTCTCTTGAAAAGATCAGGGTCGTGGCGAACTCTTACTCTTCCGTTATTCTCTCGTGGATGATCTCTTTTACCTTGGTGCTTTGTTAAGCCGTGGAAGGTTAAGGGTGTATATGGATAGACCTGATGGATAAGGGACGAGTCTATGTAGCTATGCAAAGGGAAATTGGGATGGTCCTAGAAACGTCGTTAAAGGTTAAACCAGATCGGAAGAGTCGGGACAGCTTTGGAGTTCCTCGAGAATTTCACGTTGGAAGATGCGAGTTGCAGAAACGGAAATCAGTTGGGAGCGAAGTTACGATTGAGATTTAAGTTATTGACAAGCTACTTTGCCGAACCTCCGTCGAGATCTCGCTGGTTTATCCCCGTGGCCCACTGCCTCCTGATTTCCCACAGGACTCAACCCTTGAGAAACCATTCTTCTGCCCACAATGACTCCACCCGATTCGAGAAATCCAGAGCAGCCTCTCGAATCCGCACACCCATTCACCCCCATTCACCCCCATTCACCCTCATTCACCCCCATTCACCACAATTCACCTCCATACTCCGACCCTGCCTCCTTATTCGTCTCTCATCCCTATCCCGTGTGTATTATTCGTATGCGAACGTCATTGTCGATTGACATATTCGATCGTCCTTCTCCCCCTCTCGTTCCCTGTTTTTCACTTAATAAAAAAATAATTTTTTTTTAAATTGTTGAAACTACAAATTCTTAATATTATCGACGTCGATATTATCAGACTTTCCTAAGGAATTATCTAGACTAGGAAATCTAGTACTATACCGAACTGTTCCATTAGCTACAAGGCTGTTCACTGTTTCCATTAGATTATACGAAACGTCCTGGAATATTGACGTCCTAAGTTCACTATAATTACCATTGTAATAATAATGACAGTAATAATGTCACGAAGCACAATGCCAGCAATAACGATGTTGGAACTGGCATGCTGCTAGTCCTGCCTCTCTAATAAAACAGAAGTTGTTGCGATTCCGCCAGTTATGGCCACGCGGCACGCGAGTAGCTCGACTCACCTCGTAAATACTGGGATACCGCTTACGGACAGGACGGAGTAAAATCAGAGAGAGAAAGAGAGAGGAAACGGGTGACCGAGTAATTGAGTGAGATACGGAGAGTCGCTGAGCTCGAAGCTCGAAAATCTCATTGTTTCAACTTGGAGAATCCGACACAGCTGGACATGGAAGCAGATAAGGACCAGCAGAAATTACAGACGATTCTTGGTCAGCCCGTAGGCAAAGATTCTCGTGAGGTGGTTCGGAAGAAGGAAACCACCGGGGCCATTCACAGGAAGGTACTCGAGAGACGACCGGGTGCCATCCTTCCAAGCGTTTGGCGTTTCATCATTTTTCCCTTATTTCCTTACTTTCTCTTATCCTTTCAATTTCAATTTCTAACCTCTTCCCTCGCCACACATTTTTTCCATTTTCGCTTTGCCTTTTTTTCGTCAGTGAATTTCCGGCACGCAGACCAAACGATGGCGCTTGGACATTCGCCCCCTCCCGCCCCTCCATCCTCATAGTCCAGGACCTAGTATATTTTATCGCATTACTGGCATTGTTGCAGAGCTCCGTCCGGCGCACTCTCACGCACATGTATGCACACTTATTGTTAGTTACACTCATACGTGCACATTTGACCAACGAATCTAGTTACGTATGTGTGGGCTGATAATATATATATACCTGGATGCCATATACATCCGTCCATCCCTTTCGGCTCGACGGCGAACACCATTTCGCGAGGATTAAATATTGACTGCGATTCTGATTTATAGTAATTGCCAAATGGCGCAGGGGAGTGTGTGGGTGAGAGAGAGAGAGAGAGAGAGAGAGAGAGAGAGAGAGAGAGAGAGAGAGAGAGAGAGAGAGAGAGAGAGAGAG
>JARQTJ010000520.1:281720-310782 GCA_030142635.1 Trachelus troglodyta | reverse complement strand
GAGAGAGAGAGAGAGAGAGAGAGAGAGAGAGAGAGAGAGAGAGAGAGAGAGAGAGAGAGAGAGAGAGAGAGAGGTTAATACAGAGTTTTTTGGTGTGTATGAGTATTTCTGTATAAGGGTGGTAGAAGACAGCGAGGAAAATAAAGAAACTTGGAATGGGTACAGAGGGTCGTATTATTTCAGGAGAGTTTTTGGCTGCTGACAGATGCATTTCCCAAAGCATTACGAAGGTTTCTGGTGCGAGACTCGATTTACCTTCTGGCTTTTATTTGGAGACTTGACTTTATCGTAGAGAGTATTTTTTCCCCCTTTTTCCGGAAAGAGGATGTATCGGTTGGTAGATAGTTGCTCTCGGGTGGTTGAAAAGTCTCGTTAAGAGGGCTGGTCGCTTCTAGCAGCATCCTGGGACAAATAGAGCCTATCGCCCTGACAAATTAGGGTCAAAAGTCACTACAAATCGATCAGATTTGACCGAGTACGCTTGGCTAGGGTTACGTCGACTGTACCTGGGCTACCCCGGAAGTCAACAGGATGAAATTCCTAGTTTGTCCTATATCAAGGCCCTGACAAGGTCAACGCAATTTTCTGGTTTTCAAACAATTATTTCGGTATGGCGGTTGTTCTGTAATTAATTATTTGTTAATTGCCGCTAATTAAGGATAAATAATGAGAGTGGTCGAGAGTGAGAGATAGAAAGAGAGAGTGAGATGGAGTACACACGTGCGAGAAAGAGAGAGCAATTCGCTAGTTAGCAGCCAGCGGTGATTTAATGCAAGAGCACCAGGCGGCGCCCGATTATTTTTGGTTTTAGTCGTGGCGACCATTATTTTTGGTCTGCTGCTTACACATTTGGATTCTACTGCGCAATTTACTGCGCAGTGCTAAAGAGTCACAGGTTGCAAGTCGCCTCGTGCATAGTACCGAAACACTTGTATACTACTCCAGTATTCTAGCGAATGAAAAACTTATCATTTTGCGAATATTTATTTTTTACACTAAATTCTCTGTAATAACAGTTCATTTATGTACGATATTAAAGGGAAAGTGTAATGGCGGCAAAGATAACCTATAGTGGTAATACATGGATGATTCCGGTGGACAAATGCAATAAGTGATGAGGAATCAACCCATCGTCGGCGGTGAGTGGCAAAAAGAAAATGATTGGTAGGAGGGTGAGCAAGAAAGAAAGAAGGAAAGAGAGGGAGAGAGAGAGAGAGAGAGAGAGAGAGAGAGAGAGAGCGCAAGAAGAGCGCAAGGGAAGAGTAAGGTCGAGCCGTCAGACATTTTTATTAATTCCTCTCAGATACAATTAGTTGGTCTATTCGTCAGACGCGTTTCATTAAGTTCTCCTTCCAGGAGCCTTTTACCGACCCTAACCCGATGCTTCTTTACTCTTCCCGAGTCCTTCTACCCTTTGGACCCTTTACCAACATTTGAGCCCCTTTGGCACCCTTTACCTTTTTCTCACATTTCCTTTGGAGTTGCCTCAGTCTTGGAACTTCATTCGATCCTAGCTATTCGCTCAGGACTCTCTCCGGGAAGACCTTTTGGAAGCCAAGGCCGTTCCCGAGGTTGTCTGTACCTTCCAAGCTTTCTCATCTAACTCCCAAAATGTTCGTTCCTTTTATCATCCTCTGGAGCGACGTGTATCCTCTCCATTCGTTCTTCTCATGTTCATTTTTATGATCCCTTTTCTCCTCATACAAACGACACGTAAAACCGAAGCGGCGTGTCGTGTGTCCTTTTTCAAATAACCCTAAGAGAAGCTGAACGTCGACCCAGGCGTGTCGGTGCATGGTGCTCCCTAATCGAATTGATGGAGTGGTTAATACGTTACGCATTACGTATAGCGCGGAGCGTGGATCGTGCGACAAGCAGACTTTGAGTCAACTACTAGCGGAAGATAAGAGGAGGAGGTTGATGATTGATGGCTCATGGTTGAAGAAAATACAGTTGAGAGAAAGAGAGAGCGGAAGTTGAAAATTTGAAAAGTTGGAAGTAGGTAGGTGGAAAATTGGCAGTTGGAAAATTGTAAATTTACAGAAATAAAAAGTTGACAGTTGTTATTTAAGTCATGAAATGTAAGTAAAGATGTAAAGTCGGCAGTTTGGAAATGTGGAAATGTGGAATGTTGGAATGTCCAAGTTGGACGATGAGACGTGGAGTGTGGAAGTTGGACGTTGAAAGTTGGTAATGTGGAATTATGAAATAATGGAATGTTGAGACCAGCTCAAGAAAGAAGTTAGATAGTAAAAATTGAAAGTGTCCAGGTTCATAAAGAAGAAACAGAGAAACGGCGTTATTCTCTAATGGAAATTAAATAAAAGAGAATCGAATGAACTGTAACCAAAATTCAGTGCTCGGTCGATGGAAAACAAAGGGCCTCGGGCGAGCGTCCGGAACGAGTGAACGCCAGACACGAAGGGTGGACGAGGATAAGGATGGGGATGAAGTAGGAACGGGAGAAAAAAGGGTGGAACCGTTCGATTGGGGCTCCGAGAGGGTGACAAGGACGGAGGGCCAGAGGGGAGAGTTCGAACAGAGAAATACGTATCCAGTTAGTTTTACACTGTGGCTCCAATTGATTCGAAATCGATTGTCGTTTGAGCGATTTTCAATTGATCGACTAGCAGCAACGTAGGACGGAGGGTTAGATTCCTTTCTCTTTGGTTCCTCTCGGTTCGTCTTGGTTCTCTTCGGTTCCACTCAAGTCGACTGGCTGCGGATATGCGTGTTTCAGAAAAAAGGAGAGAAAACTCCCTCCCCCCCTCTCTCTCTTTAAGCTAAGCCCTCAACCAATTGCATCCCGTTTTTCAGGCTCGCCTGTCTCACTCTGCCTTTTCATTCTTCTGCATGATCTACCACTAGCAATGGCAACTTTCCTATGGTTCAGCCTTAAATGTTTCTTCTTCTTCTTCTTCAGCTACCGTCTCCACTTTATTTAATCGGACTCGCGACTTGGATCTTTAGCATCCCGCATAGTTTTCGTAAAGGGGTGATGCTGCGATTTATAGTTCAAATTAACAAGGAGATTCGAATTTCCATAAATTATTTTTCTTTCCTACTACACCTATGGACACTGCCCTCTCTATGTACCCAACGTAGGTCAGTAGACGCGCTCAGAGTAGTCTCTAAGAGCAGCGGGTTTATTGGAGAGAGGAAGGGGAAAGGTAATCGCCACACACGGTGCGGCAGCTGCTGTCATCATTAAACCCATTCGAACAGCCTGCGATCCATGTTAATTAAATCAGTCAACGTGTGTTTCGCAATGTCCGTACTTCATATCAAGTACTTGCTACACTTATATGCTACACTTGTATATACGTACATCCAACATGGTGAATGGGAAGCGTTTGAAAGTTATAGCCAGCCGTTTACTACAGTTTCCATCAGTCCCAGCCGACTGTACGATATTTTTTCGGTAGCACCAACAGAAAGACTCGTTTGACTTGTCTTCCGTTTCTTTTTCTTTAGCAGCTCCCTTCGAGAGCTATACCGGCCGTACTAGCGGTTAGCCAAGCAGAAGTCTTTTTTATTTGCTCCTGACAAGCGCCACGGGTCTTGCAAGAAGACAAGGTAGCGGGTAGCCGGCTGGAGGTAGTCGCCGGTAGTTTCTAGGTGCTAGGAACAAAGGAGAACAGTCGAAGGGGTCGTGAGGGCTTTGGAGGTTGGCAAGGGCGCCCAGAAATAATGAAAGGGTGTTTATCCAGAATTAGGTCCATAGCCCGTACCATCCCGACCCCGCATCCCCTTATTCCCATAGAGTCCATCGTTCGCTCATTCAGACAAATTAGCCCGGCGGCGGCGGTCCTTTGTAGTTTCGCGATTCAAAGCGCGTTTTACTTTGCCGCTCGCATTCGTGTTGGCACAGCTCTTCAACACTTCATTTGGACAAGGCTCCGCGCTCGCCAAAGAATAAAGGCCTCCCACCGACGCGAGCGTCGCGACGTCCTCGAAAGTATCTTTCTCCCAGGCGGCGCATCCATTTCGAATTATCCACATCCCCGAATCGCTTCCGGCCAATGCTCCATCTGGATGATCCAGGATTTCTGAGCTCTCGGTTCGGGAAATATTCTCGAAATTGGACGAGTAACGATGAAGAGACGATGATAGAGCAAAAGAAATAAGGGACTCTCCGGAAGCTTCGCATTTATCACCGCAGGTTGTTTAGGCGCTCTAAGTTTCTGAGTAAACGTTGGCCTAACCCGCGCATTACCTACACCTAGTTCTTTGGATGGACTCCCAGCCAGAGGGTCGTCGAGGAAGTTCGGGAGTTTCCGAGGAACCAGCCTACAGAGACTATAGGGTTTCAACAGGCTATACACACTCTCTGCTATACAGAATCTACAGGGGTTGACGGTATAGGGATTACGAAGCCTGTGGGCTCCTCTTCGAGTCTGGTACCTTCCACTTTCTTGGCTGATATCGAAAAACCTCCCTCAGGGCCACCAGGAGCATCGGCGCAACTGGGGCTCCCAGGCATATAGTAGAATTAAAAACAAACACTCCTAGGGGCTGCTTTCCTTCAGGCGCTGCGTTCTCCGCGCTCTTTACCCTCGACGGGCTTCGTCCTCACTGATATATGTATATAATGTATCAGAGAATGACACGTCAACCGCAAAATTACTCTCTAGCGTGCGGGTTATCCTTTGTACATTGATCCGGAAGCGACACAGTTATTAGGCTGACTATCCAGGAGTGTGCGTTGACTTCCGGCCCATGTGAATTATTTTCAAGAGCTTCCATTCATTTAACGTCGACTCTTGAACACATGTGGAGTTTTACCTTGAAATTTGAATTTTTTTCTACCCTCGTGTACGATTTTTGAGGAAGCTCGAGATCTCGAAATTAGTTGACCGGGATGTTATTTTTAACGAATCATTTATTTGGGTCGGTGTCGAGGAAAAATGTTGATTCTGACTGAAGGTAAAAGAATGGCGGGGGAGGGGGTATAGTGGGAGTTTTAGAAATAGCCGGACGTTAGAGGGACGCGGGTAGCTCGATCCATTAATCTCGAGAATTAAAAGAAAATTAATTATAGTTGTTGCAACTCGAGTGGCTTGGGTGATGGACGACGAGGCCTGAGGGAGAGGAGAGATGCGAGACAGGGGAGGAGATGGGGCAGAGTAATAGCAAGTAGAGGAGGAAGTTGCCGGAATACTAGTGGCAACAGTTGAGATATCGGTGGGTGATAAAGAGCTGTTTCTTGTATGGTGTCGTAAAAATGAGAGAATACTGGAAAAAGTGAAGAACGATGAGATAATACAGATTCCAGTTTCTTTAAATATTTCTCTAAGCTCTGCTCCTCGTCTCATCTTCTACAGCATCCATTAAAAGATCCAGCATGGCGCCTTCTCTTTTATGTCAGTCTCCTCCAAGCTACTACGAGTCCTAATCAACCGCTCGATTCCTGGTTAATTAAAGCTTCCCGCTTGTTACTTATGAAACAATTATGTGAATTACTCGGTGGTCCTAGGGGTTTGAGGAGCGCCTGGCCCAATTCTCTTTCCAGTGTCTCCTGGAGCAAATGAGTCGATTCAAGGATTGCGCGCGAGGACACTTTAGGCTTCTCGCAGAAAGGGCGGCTGCCATTTTGACATTTTCTGCCACTTCTAAGTAGATTGCTTCAGACGTTCCTAAAGTTCCACGCGAATCTTCAAGCAAGGAAGCAAAATAATATTCCATTCCTATAACTTTTCGAATTGCTCATAATCAACAATCAATTTATTCGATTAAGACGCCAAAACTTTTTGGCCTCGATGCTTCCATTCGCGTTCCTCTGAATTAGTCCTTTCATCGATCACTTCTCGCCACAAAACCCCTTTTGACCCAATAGACAGAAAGCAGCCAATACCTAAGCGAATCGAATAATCTTTTTTTTTTTTCTAAGAGTCTGATGATGCGTAGACTCTAGATGTGGATGTCGTAGGACATGAATAGTAGGTACGCTGGAGCGAAGAAGAGAAAGAGGGTTAAGGGGAAGCGGGGTGGAAAGTAGCGAAGAAGGAGGAAAGAGGACTCTTAAATATTCTTCTCATTTCTTATGCAGAGTATATTTCATTCATTCGTTCGGTCGTTCATGTATATACATATTCCATAGTCGGTTGAGTTGGCTGAAGAAAGTCGTGGTAACGTGAAAGTGCGGAGAGAAAGAGAAAGAGAGAGAAAAGAAACGACTGGGAAGCCACGAGGGAGCCTTTTTCGCTCGCCAAAAAATTCTCGATGATTTGTGCGTCTTATCTGCATTTTAATTACTTCGAATAATTCCCTGAATAATCATTGTTCCACCGTAGGGATTTTAGGGGTTGATACTTTGAGCACGATTTTTACCCTCGTCAATATATATATATATATAGGTATATGTATTCCTTCTCTAAAAAGTGTCTATATGTATGTGTAATGCGTTCGGGATTTACCGTTTTTCTCACTTTTCCTCTGTTCCACTCTTGACCGATTCTCCTCACATATCTCGCGCTGCTAACGATCACCAATTGTTTTTCGCTTAGCGAGCCTGAAAATGGGAACGCGTAGGAGTTAGAGTAAAATTCGAATCCCTCATTGGAATTTTCCCTTTTAACGTTTTAAGCCGACGCCGACGCTGACGCCGACGCCGACGGCACGGCGTGCGAGTGATTTCGCTAACCACGCGCATTTATCAAAGTCGCAAGGGTTCCGTTCTCCCGTCCCTCCCTTCCCTTTGCTGCCCCCCTCCCCCCCCTGGTCAAAACCAAGCCACCGTCTCTTCGCCAGAAGCCAAGTTATTTTTCCCTTTGCGAAAATGCCAACGGCGAGAGAGAAAGGTTGGCCAACATTCGAGGTTGAAACAGCAGCTGGAGGCTGGAGGGTGCCGCTTATTAAAAACCCTTTGCCTCCAGACACCCTTTTTCTTTTTCTTCGTCTTCTGTCTTCCACCTTTTATCCTCCCTGCCGTAACCCTTTATCTCCCTAATGACAATGTGCAATCATTAAGATTCCCTTCGCTGTATAAATACCGTCTGCGGGACCTTTTAAGATCGAGAGGGACATTTCTTTTGCAAAGGTTTTTCATATGCGGATAAATAGTCGGACTGGTGAGAGGCGGAGCAGAAATCTACTTATAGATACTAAGCTTGCTGCTGGATGGAATAGGGGTAGAAGTTTGTAGCAGCTAATAGTTGGCGCACAGTAATAGTAGGCACCGGGGGGTTGTAGTGGTGAGACTGAATATTATGGGCTTGCCGTTACTTGTGATCTTCACAGGATACTACCGAACCTTAATCTGTTGGGATCGGAGAGTTAGAGAGAGAGAGATGCGCCTCTTATGTGGTGGGTATCTATTAAGGGATGCGAGTGTGAGTAGGGGTGGAAGTGGGAGCGTTGTTCACGCTGAAGTTAAAACTTATACACCCTGGGAACTTTGTGTCGAATACGCCCCGGGCACATCCTGTTCTGCCATCTCGGCCAATCTTCCATTCCCTTTCCCATCATCCCCTTTACCCCCCCCCCCCCGCAGCTCCGGAGTTCTCGTCTCCTCTTACGTTCTAATATATGAAAAGCTTCTCAAGGGTTGTAAATTTCGTGACGCCCTTGACAGAATTTTCAAAGTGTGAAGTGCAAGTACAGAAGGATCGATTCGAATTTCGCGCCACGGTTTCTAACAAGGGATGAAATGAATTTTCTGAAATGTCCAAGGTATACAGGGGGTTAATTCGATTAAAAAGTAGAAAAAATTTCGAGGGTGGTTTTTGGTATGCCGGTGGCTGCTCGTGGTCGCTCATGGCCGCTTGGACGGCAGCCTAATTTTATCAGAAGATTCGCAGGGGCGAAACGAAGTCGGGGGAAAGGGAGATGTTTGTCGAAATCAAGCAATCAACCCCCGGAGGGTGCAGAAAGGGGGGAGATTATTTCTGGCAGACTCCCACAAGAATTAACCTATCCAGGTCGTCCAGAGTATACCATCCCTTACTACTAGCTTGAATTTTCCTGCGTGATTGTTTAAAACGATAATGCAGTTGCGGTTACCCTTTCAATTTTCCTAATGAGATAATAGCCCATTAGGGATGCACCTGTCGTCGGAAATACAAAGTCCACGAATTTCCAAACTCAGACGTTCATCCCCTTACGAGTCTCAAATCTTCTCTCGCATTTACATGTCATTTTGGCCAATTAATATTTATGCAGTGCGCGCCCCACGTGCTTCGCCAAAATTTACGGACGTAATGGCGTCCCGACGCCCCCGTCGTACGTGCACCACAAGTCCCGGAAGTTCCAAACCAATGAGCCACGAGACAAACGTACGGTTAGTTCGATTTTCCTTTATCCCAGGCTTTACTGGAAACAAGCCCAGGACTGGAAATCCCTAGGGGATGTTGTTACATATCAGTATAGGGTATAATAGTAGCGATACACTAGTGGTGGTGGTGGTGGTGGTGGTGGTGGTGGTGGTGGTGGTGGTCAGTCGCGAAGAACCTTCGGATAGGAATATGGGGCCACTGGAGAATCCAGGGATGGAAGGGCTGGAGGCTGTAGGGGTTACCCAAGGGTGCAGGAGTCTGGGAAGGAGATTGGGTTTTATGCGGGGAAAGCCGTAAATACTTCAGCCGTGACGCGGGCAATATTAAAAGTGCGAGGCGTACTGGAGGCGCAGCAGTATAAGAGGCGTAGAAGCGTCGGGACGCAGTGGCGTAGAGACGCAGGAGGTTATCGTACGACTGCACGGAGAGCGAGCATGCGAAATTTATGTCTTTTATCTGCATCCGGAGATGAACGCTCGACGGCTACGGGGCCCGTTCGATGGAATCATTTGTTCATCATCAATTTAAATTTTTGCCCAGTGTCCTTCGTTTCTGCTACTGTGTCTTACGATTAATACATCAATTTCATTGATCTTTTTTTTCCTTTCCAATTCCTCCTCGCATTATTGTGTCCGATCGCTTTCAGAAAAACGCGTGGCCGATAGCTCCATCGGAAATCTCTTTAGGCCCCAGCCGTTTCGTTCCGACGAGATTATATGATTTGATAAATTATTTGATTAAAGGAAATTTGAATCTTTTTCACATTTTAGTATACCAGGCACACTTTCTTTGTTCCACTAGTCCTTCATTTCCACGAGTCACGAGGTCACAGGACCTCCAGGATATTCAGGATTCTCAGCTTTCGCATAATGTGCGCGAGGCTTAACGCGTCGAGCGGTTAAATGAAGCTGTTTAGTCGGTGTAGCCTTTCATCGCGATAGAAGGAGCAGAGTGAATGCGCGGATAGGAGGTGCGGCGGCCATTCGAAGAGTAAAGAAAAAATTCAGAGGCGGGTAGTTTACCTTGATTAATTGCATATTTATGTATCAGGCCACTTAGCCCCAGCCAGGCTTTCTTAAGCCAGCTCACAGCCCTCCTCATCCCTCCTCATCCCCAGGAGCAGTCAGCCACCCTCTTTCTCCGGCGTGGCACAACGTCGCGCAACCACCATGGGTTTCGCTTCGCTTTAACGTTAAAATAATGCAGGCAAAATAAAGTCGGCTAAAATGTTTAGAGAACTAAGCGCGCTACAGCCCTTAAATCACCGTCGGCTCACGCTTTACCTTACCATACCTAGCCTTACCTTTTCTTCCTTCTTCACCGTCCATTACCACCTTCATCTACCCTCTCTCTCTTTCGCCTCCTTCTCCTCCTACTTCTCTCTCATTGCCTGAAAGCTACGAACTTTAAAAAGCTCGAAAAATATTGAGCAGGACGTCCCGACGCAGTCGACGCGGGTCACCAGTGAAATTAGTGGCGCCACCTTGGCGCTCGTTCCCTCAAAAAGGAATTAAAGCGGATCCTGCGGCTATATCGAAGTATCAATTCCATAAGGTGTACACAGGGGAGCAATAATACCTTTCCTGTTAAAACTATTGTAGCAGTTTTTTCCAAAAGTTTTTCAAAGGCTTTTTGCTCCTCACTGTACGACGCTTCCAGAATCGGGTCTCGGTTCTCGACTCCTTTTTTTTGCTGAATGGATTTTTTTGTGGAAAAGGAATCTTGGAAGGTATCGTCATTGAGTACGTCGTCTAGCCGAGAACCAGGTCAGCACGGAATGCAACTTTCCTTGGATAATAAACCGCGCCGGTTTGTGAGCCGTAAAATTACTGAGAGGCCAGGAGGGCTGGAGGGTTGAACTAGAGGGTGGTGGGCTGGTGGGATTGAGAGGGGAGGGACAGAAAAGGTATAGGACTTCTGGCATCCCTTGAAAGGTTATAGGTACCAACGACGTTATTCCAAGTTCGAAGGTCAACACTTTTAAGGTTTCCTGGTATTAAGACTGCCTTGGTTTCTGATTCGCGGAACCGTCGAAGAGTATCAGAATTATTTATAAGAAAGAAAATCAAGAGATGAACTGCCCTTTTAGCCATAATCGCTTTCTTGAGTGTTATCAATAAGAAAAAAAAATTGGATGCGATACCTTTTTATGCATATACATGCGGAAGGGAAGGAAAGAAAGATGGAGAGAAATGCTGGAGAGTGCTAGCGACGCCTGTCACATTTTTATTCGTCGCTTGTAGCGAACGGGGGACTGGTTGACTGGTTGGCTGGATGACTGGCTGGCAGTCTGGTTGAGTGCATCTCAAACATACACGCAAATCATATTCAGGTGGAATGCGCCACGTCAAATACAGCCAACGGCCGATTTACGAACGTGAGACCACAGCACTCCTCGCCAAACTATCAAAACCGAAATTTCTCTACTTTTTGTTGGCAGCAACATTTTCCGAACGTGCCTCGAATCCTCCCCTCGCAATTTTAAATCTTACGTTTCGACGAATTTCCACGAAGAATCCTCCCGGGCTGATACAATTTTACGAAGGTATCTTCAAATATGCAAACTCATTAAGTCATAGAATACACAAAATTTCGCCCATTTCGAAAGTGTCTCTTGGTTTTCGTTCCTCAACCCCTTCTAACCCATTTTCTCATTCCTGCGTCCCGCTCTTTCCCACCATGATCTCTTACCCAGATTCAAGCTAAACGGTGCATCTAATGCGGTTCCACTACCCTCGGAGAACTGCAGAATGAAAACTTGCATTAGCTTCTGTAACGAAAATGCAACTGCATTTTCCTATCTCGAAGATGCACTCTGGGTATAGAGCGCGAAATCTTCCAACGGATGTAGAGATTTTGTTCCTCCATGCCAACCTGCAGGAAGGTGGTGGTGGTGGAGGAGGAGGAGGAGGAGGAGGAGGTGGCGTACCACGGTGGTGCTTTCTAATTAAAAATAAATCCAAGCGGGTGTAACCGTTAGCTACTTAGTCGACGATCGCATTAAAATAAATTATTTAAGTTGTAGCAATTTCGTGGGTCCCCGATGGCTAATATCTGGATAATGGAACGAGGTGGCCCGACTGGTTGGTGTGGATAGGTGCTGAAGGAGGCAGCGACTCAGGAGGGAGTCAGTAGCGAACTGTACCTTCGAGAATAAGGGTAGCTCGTCGAACCACCCCGAGACTGGGCAGAGTAGAGAGAAAGAGAGAGAAAGAGAGAGAGAGAGAGTGAGAGCCATTCAAGACTCTTCGTGAAGAAGCCTAAGATGAAGGGTAATTGATAACAAGGAATAAAATAATTGAAAGATAAATTACCTCTTGACAAATTGGGTGATGAGTTATGGCAACAGATTTTTTATTCGTTCTTAACATCTTTTCCCCAGCTTTTTTTTAAAATACTATTATTCATTCCTCTGTTCTTTCCTTCCTTTACATCCCGTTAATTTGCGACTAAAACCTGCGGACACCCCCCCCCCCCGCCCCTGTTCCCATTCCCCCTTATAGATTCCTTTACGCTCTGCTATTCATTGCATCGCATAGTACTAGGACCACCTGAATATTTATGACGTGTACACACATCAACAGCTATGCCAACAATCATGATTGGTAATCAAATTCAGTGTGCGAGTTTCCATAGTGATTTCGAATACATATGTATGTATATACGGAAACTCGAGCTTTTATCTATAAATTCATGCAGCCCATAGATATAGTCATAAAGAGTAAAGCGTCAATTGGCGAGATAACTTTAGGTAAATTAGGAAAAGACGGAGAGACTTCGGAGCGTGAGGGCAAAGGTCGTCCACGAGACAAGGCAAAGAGAAGAGAGGGCGAGAGGGGGGGGGGAGACGATTTGCCGAATTATTCTAGGCTGTGTAGGTGCTATGTTGGCATTCCAAGTAGAGGGGGCCGGATAGGGCCGGGCTGACTAGGCATTGCCGGCATTGGCGGCCGCGGCCTCTCTAGTAGCTACATTTGACTTAATTTTCATTCAGGGCATTCCGCGACGCCAGGAATTTCGAGCCATTAAACAGTCGCTATCTTTTGGGTTGGCTGCCGTGCGTACGACTCTCTCTTTCTCTTTTGCGTTCTCTCTCCATGTTAGGTACACGTATACAGTGACATAACCTGCTCCTGGTTGCGAGCTGCGGCCACGGCCAGGGTTACGCGACCGCCCCTGGCGCCCCTCCATTCCCTCGTCAGAATTATTCCGTATAATTATATTCGTTTCGCAACGACACCCCTGGGGCTCGAAATTGAAATTGAGCTTCCCTAGACGAATATCTCGAGCTACGTTTCCACTGAGGAGATACTCTCTTCCTCTTCGTTTCCTCCTTTAGAATCGCCCCCTCGAACTCTTGCTCGGAGCATCGTTCGACTTCTCTACTGTTTTTCTAGGCTGCCTTTCGTTTACACTCCACTTGCAAGGGACGCCCCTCGAAATTCATATGTCTTAATCTTAGCAAGAATTCTTCTCGCGTCCCTAGACTATGCGATCTTAGTACAGATGCTCAGGAATCTTGGAATCCTGGAATTCAGGAATTTCGGGTACTCGTGCGGAAAGGCTCTAACATACGTCATGTAGTAGCTTCGAGATTAAAAAAATAGATAAGTAAATATTATAAACATTGATGATATCAGTAATTGAATCGGAATGATTCCTTAGAAATAAATCGCAGCCTCTTCCTTAATTTTCCAGTCTCTGGTTACTATAGCTACCACGCTCATCCTATTTCAAAACGTAGATAAGCCGACAATTATTTAAGACGGCTTGCGGTTTCGAACCGCAAAACACGTCTGCGGAGGCAAAATTAGCTCCTGAGGGATCCTGACGGATATTCCTGGACCTTCTTACTCCCTAGAAATAGTGCGGTTTGCTCTCTTTTAGAAGATTCATAATTAAACATTTAACTCAGCTGACAATGCATTTGATTGCAATGTAAAGTATAGTCGATCCACGAGTTCAGTATGTTTTTAATACCAGTGACTAATGTGTGTATATATATATATATAGATGTGCTAGCCCTACTGATGTATACATATATGTATATCCACTGATAGCCCTACCCGTACGCCACGCAATACCTATAACGCAGTATAGGCAGGGTTGGTATTGCTGATCAGTCGAAATTAGCATCGGGAATTTATGTTCACCTCTACAAATAACGTGTTTATCGTAATTTATGTAGACTGTTCGCTATGGTCTGTTTCGGTCTCTATCTACGGCTCGCGGCGTACAAAATTCCCGGTCCTCCTGGCCGAAGCTTCGGAACGCGTCCTCCAGAGGGACAACAGTCACCGGCAGCCATAGACAGCGCATCGATTGGCAAATCGATCGAGGATAACTTTGGCTGAGAAAGAGGAATTATTAAAACTAGTGACAGTGTTGGTGACTGTCGACGTAATACCTGAGCGTCTAGTGAGTGCACGTAAAATAAAGTGAAGTGTTATTACGATGTGTTTATCTCCGTGGAAAATAAGGTTAGTCTGTCCATAGTGTTCAGAGACTACGTGGATTACGTGGGAAACTAGACGAATCGCGTTTGACTCTGCTAAACGCATAATCGATGCGTTTTCGCTGGACAATCGAGTGCTGTTGCGATCCTGACACACGTGATGGTGGTGGCCATACGTATATCGTGGTCTCATATGCATATACACGTGTACCAACACGTAGCTATAAGTATGGAATGAGGAGTCCGGAGTGCAGAGCGAGGAGCGAGAAGCGAGGTAGGTCCGTACGATATGCAGCCATTTGCATACATATAGGGTCATTATAAATATACCAAACCCCTACACCCTGTCTCTTGGTCCATCCTATCAGAAGCAGAGAAGCAGAGACGGTCAGAACTGCCCGATGGTTCCGCTTATCCGTTATTGCCGTTGGACCTTTTGGAAAATCTCCGTGAAATTTCCTACTTTACATCCTACTTGACGTTTTTATATTTTTATATTTTCTACTTTTTTTTTATATATTACTTTAAGTCCAGCATGATTAGCATAGATAAGTCAACCTAACCTAACACCATAATCTTCTTTTATGTTAACGATCATTTTTCTTCTAGCCGTGCACTGTATATTATATGCATTAGGTTAGGAATGACACGCTCTGTTCACTGGATGTAAGCTTCGATGGGTTTGCGTTTGCGTTTACGTTGACGCTAGTCAGGGCTAGAGGTAGGCATTACAAATGCTAATGGGGTAGCGTACGGCAGATGTACCGCGTGGAATACATTAGCGTCTCGTTCGTCAGTCATTAACAACGAAAATACGGAATCTGCATGTGGCACTTTCGCCCCCACACGAGCGCAATTATTCTAGCTAGCTAGAGAGAGCCGATCGTCAATTTAATTAACGCAACTCTGCTCGCCGCAAGCAATTTTTTAATTAACACCCGTTCATCCAAGTAGAATCACAAGCTTGTGTTGGGTACCGCGTCGCAGAAAACAGTCAGGCTGGAATGACCCCGTAGTACAGTAATTTTTTATGTATGCACGCGTGCCTATGAATAGATGAATTTTCAGATTTATTTTTTTAAAATATCTCTTACACGTATCTCTTACGTTTCTCTTACGAGTATCTTTTACGCGTTTGATGCTTCAGAAGGAGGGCCAATAATTGAATTGAATAACGTCATTTCGAGAATATTTTCGTCCTCTCTCCTATTCGAAGAATTTTTCCAGTAAATCCCAGGGAATTCGTACTTCGAACAGGCCTGCCATCCCACGTAGCCCGATACAAGTGCTGGCCCCTCTCTGGCTGTTCCTGGCGCTGCTGCTCTGCGCGTTCATGTCTCTCTCTTTCTCTCTCACTCTTCCCTTGACTCTCTATCTCTCCTCGTCTTCTGTTTCATTCTCTCTCTCTCTCTCTCTCTCTCTCTTGTTCCGACCCGACTGTCTCTCTCGCTCTCTCATGATCCAGGCCTTCTCCAGCCTCCGCCCCCATTTCTCGGCCCTGGCTGTCTCGTTCCTTTCCACGCCAACCCCTTCCCCTCTCCTATAAGCATTGCTGCCCCTCCATCCCCGCCACTGAGGTCGTCGGCGACGCCGCCGTCGCTGCTGCTACCGCCGCCGCCGCCGCCGTCGTCGCCGCGATACATTGCGATACACGGTTCTTGTCTCCACGGTTCCCGCGCAGGACATAGCGCTCTAGTCCACTAGCCGCTAGTCACCATCCGTTTATCCGTTGACCGTTCATCTGCGCATTTGACCACCCAATCGCCCAATCGCCCAATCGCCCAACCGTCCAACCGTCTACTCGTACCATCCAGAACGGCCAAACACGAGTGAATTTCTTATCCAGACACATGCACGACCACCCTGGAGCATATATTCTCTCTTTAGCAGTGAGCATCCCACCCGAGACAAGGTATCGTACCAGCAGAGTCTAAACTACCCTCCAAGTATCCCCCTTAAGCTTCTTTCTCAACCCTTCCTTTTATATAACATCCCGCCTCTCTGCACCACCATACTCGTCCCCGCACCCCTGCCCTGATCTTCGATACACAACCCCCCGCCCCACCCTGCCTCTCAGCATCTTCCCCTCGGTAGAGGGCAGCTAATAGACACGCGCATCACCAGCATCGCCACCCCGGGTCCATGCCCGCTGATTCTGCCTATAAACAGAGCACCGGTAAAGCCCACGTGTCGTGGAAAAACGTGACCGACAGTTCTCTACGAAAAGTGATGATAGTTATCAATGTGATATTATTTATTTTAAATTAATCAAAGTGTCTACATGGGAATATTGTTCGGGTGCAACGTGTCCTGGTGGAGCTAGTGAAGTTTTCCGGCACCCCCGTCACTCCTTTCGCCGCTCGGTGAAATTGGGAAATTAGGTTTGTTCAAGTTTTATCGAATATCGGGGTTCACCGATGTTGAGATTATCGCACGTGCATACGTTTGCACCTGTGTGCGCGAGAGGCTAGCAGAGGGTGCTCGTGCTGTTGTCGTTTGATCCAGGCTGCTGGGTAAATAGTTGAGAGCAGTTAACGCGGAATAATTGAGGGCCTGGAAGGCATCGCGTTGCGCAGCTCGTAGGTACACGCATGTGTGAGAATCTAGACGGAAAATAATATCTGAATCAGGGAGAAGGAGGAGGCGTAGGCCGAAGTTGAGGCGCGACAATACCCGGCTGATTCGATTGACAAGTTAGTCGGCTGCCTAGCGTGCTGCGTTTTGCACACTTCAACGAATTGCATCTAGCCTGAACGAAGCTCGGTGCGCCGTCTTGAATTACTTTGAGAAATTAACCTAGAGATCGAGTCTTACAATTGTACGAATATTTTATGACTGAATCGTTCTTCCATTCTGGATACTTACTCTTGCACTTCCTTAAAGTCGATACCTGTCTCTCGATAAGATCACGCAAAATTGACTTAATCGAACAATTTCATTTACGAGTACTTTGATGTTTATACAGACCCGCTGTTACCGACCGATTAATTAATGGATATCGAATCGAACTGGTGTCGATGAAATCGTCAGTGCTTTTCTCTGTGATTCGACTGCCGTACCTTAGCGTCTTCGGAGCAGAAGCGTGAGCCATTGGCACGATACGAGACGAAGGGGCCAGACGGCCGACTGCCAAAAGTGAGTTACGTGGGCCGCAAGAGCCACGTGAAACTGAAGCGATTTCGTATCGTGGGAGCAGGGAGGGTTTGCCGCGCGCAGCACAACCAACCCAACCGACGAACGAACCCAGCAACCCAGCAACCCACCAACCCACCAACCCCTACACACAACAACCCAACGAGGCATCCCCCACTCTGAATCGCACAACAGCCAGAGCGGAAGTGCTAGTCAGTCGGCGAGCGACCTTCCGACATCACGGTTAGCTTCCCTCTTCGCCCTTTGTCTTCATCGCGAAGACACCCTTAGAGAACACGCGAGCGATTAGCCCAGGCATTCGATTATTCAGACTCGTTAACTCAGGATTATCCTGCATCCGGTACTGCCGATAGAAAGTCTTGTCCTTCGCGCGGCTGACGTCTTCACTAATTGCGTCCCTGATTCTTCTTCTTAACGCTTCTATCTTGCAGTAAGGAATCAATTATCGTTCCACATTGTACCTACATCTTGAGATCCTGACATCTTGACATCCTGACGTATTGACAGGTTTACAGGTTGACAGCCTCGCGTGTTGCACGTTGTATGTTGTCACGGTTGTGGGATCCTTTAGTACTACTGGACAGAACGTGGATAACAAGGAGAACCGGATGAACGGAATGGATGGAATAAACGGGAAGAGGAAGTGAGTTTATCTCGTGAAGGTAACTTGAAGATATGTGCTCTTGACAGTAGTGCACTAAAATCGTGCAATGATCTTCGGTTCTAGTGAGTTCCTCGAGTTGGAGAGTCGCGCATCGCACGTTTCCTAGTTCTTGCAGAAGAGTGTTTAACGTGTTTAACGTGTATAACTCGTATAACGTGGCTATTGTGCAGAGTGCATCCGACGTGTCACTCTACTATTTTTCTTGTGAGTATCCTTCATTTCGGGTAAACAACGAGACTTTAAGAAGAGACGCTGCTTCCGGTTGAAGATCACGTGTCGCAGAGTGTCGAGAGGATCGCAGTGGATTAAGAGAGACATCGAAAGAAATAGAAAGTGGGAATTGCGCGAAGAATAGAAAAATCCAAATCTGGACCAAATCAGGTATTGCTCGAGTGCACTGAAAATTTTTTCTTAACTTCCAGAAGAATTTTGAGCAGTGTACTCGGAGTTTTTCAGAGGCTGTTTTCATCTATCGAAGTCTTGTGAAGGAGTGATATTCGTTAATGTAAATATAGAGAAAAAGACTGAGTGATAGAAAGATAAACCGGTACACCGAAGGAGGCTGCGTCAGGAGATATATAAAAGAACTGAGTGAAAAGTGAGGAAGAATAAGGCTAAGAGTAAGATAACATTTGGGTGCACGTAGTAGTGAAAGAAGTGAGTGAAAGAGTGGAAAGAAGAATAAGAAGAGGAGAGAGAAGAGGAGGAGGAGCAGGAGGAGGAGGTGGCATCTCTGCACAGGTAGAGAGGGCAAACAACTGCAACCAGTCCTTGTGTACTTGTTGAGCCTGAGCATCGGTCGGAGGCACCCGGGCTCGCTGGCGCTTTAATATTTAATAAGAGTCTACGAGTTAAAGAGGCTAGAAGAGTTCATGAGACGGTGACGAGGTTCACTAGGATTCTCGACAACGAGCTGCAAGTCGACAATTCAAAAGTAGAAGAAGAAGACGGCATCTCTGGCCGAAGGGACTATAGAGAAGCTTCGATTGAATAGAAGACGTGGAAGCGGAGCACGTGGTTTTCTCTACAGCGAGGAACTCCTTCTAGGATCATCCCCTGGAGTTTTCACCCTCGATCTATCTTGTCAAGAGACTCCTAAACTCATCCACTCTGTTAATCGGCCTTCTTAAGCGGCTCCAGTGCCACGAGGCTCTCGAAGACCCTTGAAACTCCCGAAGGAGCGCATACACCTGCCGTATTTACTGCTAAGCTGGTGAGCCGATCGAGTGCTGAGTTGGGCGCTGGATATTAACCAGAAATACGGTAAACACAGATCCGGAGTCAAGAGTCTATAAGGATCTGTATATAGAGCAGTGTAGTTAAGCTTTGGGCTGCACCAAGTACCAAGAGGGCGCCAGGTCAGCTAGCCCAGTGCCTGCTTGTGGTACTGATCGAGGAACGTCCGGAGGTTTAAAGTGAATCGGATCGACGAGAGAGGCACAATCCCGTCCGCAGGTCAGCGGGTGCATAAGAAGACCGGGGTCGAGGGTCAAGGTCAGGGTCGCCGGGAGCATCCATTGCGTCTCAACGTACAAGAAGCATCTTCTTTGTCGTCGTCCTCGTCATTGTCGTCGGTGCCGTTGCTTGACTCTGTGAGAGTTAGTGCGGTCGCCGAAGGCGGGGGAGGAGGAGGAGGAGGGTGGCTCAAGTTGTGCGGGTGTACGAGGAGAACGGATTTTGGGGTGGCCTCGTCAGGCAGTTTGACTCCAAACGCACCGGGCCCCGGGGCTGCGGTGGTGGGTTGCCTGGTTGGGGTGTACCCGTGCTCATCCACGGGGCCCAGGGGCCCCACGTCCCATATCCAAGGACTTCAAGGACTCCAAGGACTCCAAGGCTCGCAGAGCTGTCGTGGCTGTTGCTGCGGTCATAACAACCCGGCGGTACAGCTTACGAGCCAACGGGGCGGCCTATCGCTGAGGGTAGCGAGGGTGGCGTCCACCACCTCCGTCCGAGCCGCCCCCTACGCCCACCCCCAGCACCAGGGGCTGGGGCAGGAGTGCAGGTAACTAACTCTACTCTCACCGGTCTCTCTGAGTACTTAAGTCGTCGGCGGCGGACGGCTGCCGTCGTTCAGCGTCGCTGTCCCGTTGTTGTCGTCCTCTGCGTCATCCCTCTGCACGTCGCTCGCACGACGAGCACAGAAGACGAGCGCGCGAATAATATTGCCGGAAATTTTCAAAAATAAAGGTGTAGGGAGGAGACGGGCGCAGTGGGTGGAGGTGGTGCGCACATCCTCGGCAGCCCGATGCTGTTCGTCCCGTTCACGGTGCCCACCTTCCCTGCGACGCATCAGACATCCCACCCGCATCAGACGCATCACCAGCAACTCTCCACGTCTCAGAATCCTGGCCAGCAGCCGCAAATCAACCAGCTCAGCCAGCTTAATCAACTTAACCAGCTGAACCAGATCAACCAGCTGAATCACCTGAATCATCAGGGAATACCAGCCACCACGCAGCCAATCGTTCATAGCACCAGCTGTTCGCCGCAGCAGCAGGCTACAACACCAAATAAGGTAAAGTGCCACATATATACGTCTCTCGTATACTACATGATTTAAAAAGATCTCTCGTTCCTTGGGCCAAACATACAAAGTTTTTAACCACGACCTGGACCTTTCGAATGGAACAAACTTAAGCACCGTATTCTATAAGTCTGCTTGCCGTCAAACTCTTATTCTTTTTTTTTTTTTTTCGTCATCGTCGAAACCAGCGCCATCATCAGCACCATTAGGACCGTCAGCAGTATCTGGATTGCGAGTATCTTCATAAACACTGCCAGTGTCATCCTCATCGGCACCAGTAACAAGGGTATCATATGCTCCCATAATCCAGAGTCCCGTCTGCGTGAAGATCTCTCTAATGGTTTTATTATCCTGGCGTGGATTCAAGTCAATTTTCTTTAGCGAGCAATAACTCCCCAACGTATAGCTCATAGACCATAGTAAACATAGGGCACGCTCGAGTGTTGGCAGCGAGAACATAGCTTAATTTCGTGAGTCTGGCACGTCTCTGAATGTCTCTCTGTATGTGCTTGCCTGTGACTCTGTAAGATCATCGTGGCGCCACATCCTCGACCACTCTCCGTTTCTCCCACGCCCGGATTCTCGCCTTATCAATTACCGCGGCACCCGAGACAATTCTAACGGGATTCCTTCGGATTGGCAAGAAACCTTCGAATCCAGTTGTTTCTGCAAAGTGAATCCAAGCAGCAGCACTGCTATCCACTGGTAGCTCAATTCAAAAGCATCGAAGCATCCTTTGGTACAGAGTAATGGCTGCTGCGTTGTATACGAGGTAGATGAATAGATGGATATAGAGCGCCAGGAACTTTGCTAATTAAAGGCTGTTAGTCCTTGCTGCTGGATACGCCTTGCGCTATACTCAATTGTCTCCGTATATCTATGTTATTCCTTAGAAACATTTCATTCTTCATCTTATAATTATTACACTGTGGTTATCATTTTACTATTTAATCGGGTATCCTTCAAGGGAACAAAGGACCCCCCACTGCTTTGGCAAAGTTGCCAGCAGTTAAAACGAACAAGGGAAATATATTTGGACGTAAAAAAAAAGAAGTAAAATCTTTCGTGACGCCGCAGGCCCTTTGTACTTGATCTCATTAGTGAGAGCGTCCCGACGTCCCATTCCCTTGCGATTATGAGGCTTGATCGTGGGATAAAGAGGTATGTCATCGAGAAAGGCCGCTTACCGTGTCATAATTAGGAAATTGCCTTTGACTCTAACGGCCCTCTGCTGGTGCTCCGACAATTTTATTTTTTTCGTTCTGCTCTTTTTCAAATTGCCACGAGGCTCCCCCAATCTACGTTCACTGAGGATGATGGAAGAGTACCACGTGGAAGGACGTCCGGGATGCGGAGCTGACGCTACATATGCCGGACCTTGTCTAGAAAGAGAGTGGAGAGACGGAGAAGGATAGAATTCCTGTGCTGCTAGAGTCCCGAGTTCCGGAACCCGTGTCCTGCTACAGGAACTCAGGGACTGGGTACCAGGAGAAGGAGGATCAAAGCGCTAGAGATGATTTCATTAGGACACGCCACTCGCCTGCTAGGTTGAAATATCAGAAGAGTGCAAGCTATGAACCTTTAGTAGTTGTGTACCGCCGGATCCCGTCACGGCTCTCCACATAATGCTTTCCTTACCTTATAAAGAGAAAGAAAGAAAGAGAGAGAGAGAGAGAGAGAGAGAGAGAGAGAGAGCCAGCTTGGTACAGACCCTGTAAGCTCACTCAGGGAGGAGACTGAGGCTGCAAGAGGGACTAGGGAAGGCAAAGGTGGACTCAATTCCAAGCTTGGTAGCGGAGGAAGAATATTATTAGCTCAAGCTGCTGCCTATTGTTGAAATAAGCTCGCGGGAAATGCCCGATAAAGATGTTTCCGATAGGGGCAGGAGGGATGTTCAGAGAGAGAAAGAGGAGGGGGAGGTGGTGGCGTCGAGAGGAAGAGACGCGCCTCATCTAGGGAAGCGATCGCGCGAGGCGTCGTGACGGCACTTTAACAGCTTCGAAGGAGATGAGGAGTCAGGAGCAAACTTGAAGGTCGAGAAAAAGTGAAGTCTTGAAATTTTCAAATGACCTTCGTCCTACCGAAATGGTATAGTGACGCTGGCTGATGAAAATGCCAACCAGTTCTCATTGGCCCCGGCAATTAAAGTAAAATCTTTAAAACAGTAGCGACGCCGTCACAATGAAAGGCACACGAGGGGCCGTCATAAAATTTTACAAATGAGTCCCGTCCAGCCTCTAATGGCGAAGCCAAGGGAATAACATAAAAATACAAAAATCCCACGACAGCCAGTGGTACTTCTACACGCACTCATCCACAGCTTCAAGAATACAAAGAAACAAGGGCTCATACGTGAACACTGGCAAATGTCCGAAATTTAAATCTCTCATTTTATCCTCTCTCTCTCTCTCTCTCTCTCTCTCTTTCTCTCTGTTCTCCGTTCTCCGTGGGGTTATCTACGTCTGTAACGGAAACACACGTGTGTCTGTTCCGTCTACTCTGTCTTCTCTGCTCGCCTATGGTTCGCTTCAGTGTGTGTCTGACCACCTACCCTTGCATAATGTACGCTTACTCTTCGCTGCTGCTGTTGGTACTACTGAATGGCACCGAACCACGCTTCCTGGCACTTGCAAATTCTCCGCTTTTAAATGTTAATTCCGGTATAATCGATGGATCTTACGGTGCGATGGTCGTAACAGTGAAATGCACGTTACACCGTACGAGATACACGATAAGAATAATATTGAGGAAAATAATATGTGGATAGAGAAACAAAGGAGGATATGATAGATAAGGGCGGGGGAGGGGTCGTAGGTCATGCAGAGAGCGTAATAGCATAAGGCTAGGAGGATTGTATCCGTAGCGCGCGTTGTCACGTTTCATTCAAAGAGGGTGCGGATGACGAGTGGAGGATTCTTTCGTAGTGAAACTACCCTCGGGAAAAAAAATGGCATCAGGGGAGAAAGTAGACACCCCAATATAAGCGGGCGAGAACGCGCCGAGTGACATTCTGCATAATATAATTATAAAGTATCGATCCTGGCAAGAGCTTGCGTTACGAGGACCAGGACAAGGGCAGGAACATGGCGATCGGGCGGCGAAGGAGGCAGAGAAGCTCGTGGAGGTGAAGGAGGTGGTAAAGGCCTACCACCAGATGTTTTCGCTCGTGTTATTATCCGACGTTAATTTGGCCGTGAGCGTGCTCAGCAGCCCCGAAGCGTAACGTCACTTTACGTCGAGGAATCGAACCGTGAAGGATCCGACTACTCTTTCCCTCTTCTCTTCGCTCTTTTTCCCTTCTTATGCTTCACTCTTTACTCTTCCCTTTCCTCGTTTCGTCTTCCTTCGTATATTTCACCTGGCAATCTCCCCTACACCTGCCTATTACAGCCGGGCACTGGTTGCGTCCAGCCTCCTTTCAGTAGAGAAACCTGCGGTCAGGTGGAACTTCATGAGATGAATTCGTAGAGAGAAGCGAAAAAATACGAAAGAGATGCTGATGTACGATGTTCTTCTGGGATTGATCTGTAAGGGTTAAAGAATGATTTTTGTTTTTTCCAAATCGGATAGCTCAAAGTACGTATGTACGTGATACGGTGGAATGTCATTATTATATATATATACATTTTCTTTTCTGACTACCCTCTTATCGTTTGTACATACAAGATATCCCAGAGAGGCATAATAATGAATAATTAGAAAGCACTAATCACCAACCGATAACGAGTAACCAGCATCCGGCTAGTATCATTTGCTTTCCTATTACCTTCTCCCCTATTCGTATCCATATCTATGCTCTTTCCGTTCCGTTTCGTTCCGCTTCGAACCGATTCGGTCTATTCTCGGTCTGGGTTTCGTTGGGGTTGGCTACCATTACCCCTGCAATGGGATTTGCATGCCGGATCCACGATTTGCATTTCAATTCCGCGAGACTTCGCCACCACCGACGCCAAACGGCGGATACAAACATAAATACGATTTCGAGCCTCCGCGAATTCGTTCTGAACTAGCCGACCCACTGGGTTATCATTTAAAAGATACTCCAGGAATTCCTAGAAATTTACAGAAAATTTTCAATAAAATGATATCCCTGTTCGTGCCCTTCCGGATGGACTCTCCCCTCAGGTGTGATACCGGAAATGGAGTAACGGCGTACACAAGAGGAAATCAAAGAATTTCAAGTGTACTTTTGAGTATACTTTTCAAGACGCCGTGTCGTACCCTGGCACAGTTATCCAGGTATCCTGCAGGTATCTGTCCGATGAGGACCTCGTTCTATCCCACTCTCGTCCGGAATCCCTCCGGTCCTCGGAGAGCTTGCAAATGAGAGCTTTTCCAACGGCAGTATTTCTTGCTGAGGTTTTTAATCCCGCGGGTAACGCGATACCAGCGAGCATCCAGGGCTTGCGAGCTTTCCTGTTTCCATCCCTCGGCCACCCTCCGTTTCTATACCTAGTTCCTTTCTAGTCCAACCTAACCAGCTCTGTCGACCCCCCGTCCCCCGTCCCTTCGCCCCTCGTGCTTTTCCCTACGAATAAAATGCGCTTGTTACGACTGGAACGTGTTGTTGCTTAAAGCTGAGCGTGTACAATGGTCGTTGAGCTTCCGAGCTGCCGGCGAACAGGGAATGCGAAACAGAAGAATTGCGTTCATCCAGCAGAATCCTGCTTATCGAACCATTGGATCTCTACCTAAACTTTGGAATTACTGGAATCCATTGAAACCGTTGAAACAATTAGGGACTGCTTCCATTGCGTCGTGCATTTTTCTCCCGAGGAAAGATCTTTTGAGGTAAGCTTAGAATTTTAGTGAAATTTGGAAAGAGTGTGTGTCAAAGAAACATGGCGAATTTCTATGTGAAGCAGTTCTGCGACGAGTGGGATGAGACTGTAACAACTGGCTAATACTAATCTTCGTTTCTGTAGGGGATGTATATGGGTGGAGGGCGTATAACGGTACATGGCTGTGTATACGTATACATGTCACCATTGTCCTATGGAATGTACTCTGGGAAATAGGTATAGTTGTTTGTGGATATAGGCGTAGAGAGACGTCTGCCAGTTTGCGAGGACGTGATACATCCCGTGGGAAAGTGTCGAGCATCTGCTTACTCCCAGGATGGTCCTAACACACCACCATGTACACATTATGCTCGAAACTGTCGTATGAAACATTTCTGTGAGTTTGACATCCCTTATACCGGTCCAACCCCAACTCTGCGACTATTTCTAGGGTGTACCATATACCTATGGTCGCTTAGGTTGGCTGCTTGAAACTTTGGGAACTTAGCGAATCAACGAATTCAATTTGCTTATGCCTTTGTACTTTCCAGTCGTCAATTGGTCTTTTGGTCTTCCATATCCCAAACCCCATGGGCATGTGCTGTAATCAATTTGTATTTCTTTGCTGAACTAATAGGAACGCTCTGAAAGCTAAACAATTGAGGTTCAGGGGATCGCGATAGGACGCCCGATGCACAAAGGGGCGAGCAGGGGTGGTAGCGATGCCGATGGTGACGCTCAAGGGTGGTTGAAATGGAAAACCGCGGAAAAAATAAAAGCAACAAAGGGAGGCGATAAACGAATCAACGATCGTCGACCGCAGGCCGGCCGCTCTTTCGGTACGCCCGGCGTCCCGACGTCAGCGAGATATTGAAAATGGAAATGTTTAATTGCCCGAAAATATAGCGTATACCATTCCACGGACTAGGCGTGCCCCGCTATATTCAATACATATCGTTATATCTTTTTTTTACTTTTTTTTTCTAGCCATTTTTTTTACTAAATCCTCCCATTTTTCTTCTCAGCCAAAAATTGCCATTTTAGCATCACTCTAACTATTCTGGTTTTAGCTCGAAGCATCGTGTCGATTTTTTGTTTAAATATTTTGTCTCTCTCCTTTGTAACGTCAAAACATCAAAGCTCCTACGAAAAGAAAAATTCAATCTCGCGATTTCTCATCCATATTTCTATTAACCCTCGTTTTATGAAGCTTATTCAGTTTCCAAGTAATTCCTGCGAGACTTTGCGCTTTTTGGAGGATCGATCCATCTTTTAATAACGTCGTATGTTACCGTCTATGAGTTTCCCCGACGAGATACGTGGCGACGGAATGGGTAGAGGGTCGCGAGGGGCGCGAGGGGCGCGAGGGACGACAAAAGGGAGGAGAGAAATTACCCGCTAGGCAGTTATAGACATCGAAACATCAGGTGGCGAGCTCATAAGCTGTGATAAATATGGAAATCTTGTAGCTTCGTCTGCAAACCCTTGCGGGGAACAGGATTGCGTTAGGGGGGTGTCGGGGGGGGGGGCAGGGTAACGTTAGTCAACCCCATTCTGGGTTTCTGTTTATCCCTTGGCACCCTTCCCCCCTCCCCTCACCTCCTCCACCCGCGGTCGTATACGCACTGCTTCCTCCGTTTCACTTTCCTCCTTACTGGCTCCTCCTCGCTCTACGGCTCTACGCAAATATCGTCAATGTTGGCGCATTAATTAGCCGCTGGAATCAACTGTATTAATCAAATTTGCGAGCTTAACCCTCAGCCCGGAATGTGCCATGGAACGCCGTAGAGTTAGCTGGAACATAACCCTGCAAACCCGTTCCTTTGTCGTATCTGGCCCGTCGAGCCTCCGGGAGACTCGTTATCTTTTTATCTGCTCATCCACCTTCCACCTCCGCTCACTTCTCATTTCCATTTCCCATTCACCTCCCTTTGCCTCTACGACCTCACTCTCCTCGCTCATTCGCCTCCTGCTTCTCTTGCTCTCTTTCCATGTACCAGGTAGACAGAGTTCAAAAATATAAATCGGCTTCCATTCACTGACAATTCCTGACGTCGTTTTGTCAAAAACGAACAAAGTTTTCCAATGTTCAATTACGTGTGGTTAATTTTATTAGCAGGTCGCAGACGAAGAAATATATCGAAAAATTGGCATTTTCCTATAGTCGCTGCGAGTGCGAGAGAGACCGACCTACGAGTACTTCCACGTGTAAGAGAGAGACGGACGGGTCTCTGGTTGGAGAACCCAAGTGATTTCTCGATACGTTTACTATTGTGGCTGCGTTTATAAAATTTCAACTATTTAAATAATTTACGATATTGGAAGGTATATTGTATAGATATTGAATTTTTTCTCGGATGTGGCAACTTCAAGTGTCCCACTTGGGACGACGTACAGTACATGCAGATACATACCGACGGACGTATAAGCACACGAGAGGATAGAGAGATGAGGGTGCATACGTGAGATCCACATTAATTATTTTTTTCTTCAGTCTTCTTGTTTTTCTACCGGTAGCCAGCAGATCTGCCATTTTGCGCGGGTTCTGCTGTCTGCAGGTACACCATCGTTTCATCATACTCGTGTTTGCTTGCGAGCTCGATATTAGCCCTTGGCTATAGCCGCGACGCTTCTGCGACCGCCATTGCAGTCTCTCCTCGCCGCCGCCATCTGCGCTTTTCTAGTTCCTTCCCATTTCATATTGCCGTTAATTTTCCTCCATGTTCTACGTTTATTATTGCCATCGTAATCTCGACTTTCCGTACGTCGTTCGTTTTAAGCGTGCCGTACGCCCTGAGGTTTATTGACGATTGTTAGGAATTTAATCTTATCAGGTTATGATTTTTCCGAGGGTCTTTATTTTTCTTCGAAGGAATGGATGATGTAGGCCGTAGAGTGTACTCGTATAATATTGGACGGTGGCGCGTTGGCGTCGAATGGAAAGAGAGTGATTCTTCAGGGACAGATCCCGGGCGTGTCTTCAATTTTACCTAATAAAATGGAACCTCGCGCCTTGTTAAGCCACCCTTTGGCGCTTGCTAGGAAATTAATGAGCTCACTGTAACACTACACCGTGCAAACCCTTATACCGTTCCAGGCTCCACTGACTCCTCTGGCGCTACGTACCCTCCTGTGCACCCTTAACGTCCTCAGCACCCTTTCGCTATTCGCTCTGCTCGCTCTAGTCGCTCCGTCCGCTCCGTCCGCTACGTCCCTTCTAGTAGCTTTACACATTCTACTCTCGAAGCCGGCGTTAAATCATACATCGACATCGGGGAACCTCGAGGAGCGTCGGCGATGCTGCGGGTCGAAGGGCGACGGGTGGTTGTTGATGGGTTAGGTGGGTTAGGTAGGTTAGGATAAGTTAGATACTGTCTCTAACAATTAGCTAGTGCTAAAACGAAATCGCGAATATCAAATCCGAAGGATGGATAGGATGAGTCCTTGTAGATTCTCAAAGGGATGAGGGTTTCGGAGTCCTGCTAAATTCTGTTGCCGGTTGGTAGTGATGGTGGCGAGGAGAAGGGGTGGGGCTGAGCGCAGTAATCCCCTTAAAACGGGTAAGAATTAAGTTTAGCACATCGCAAATTCGCACCACATTTCGCGGCTCTTATGAATTTAAGCGAGCGCAAACGACTGCTCGTAGGACCACCGTGTGAAGTGAGAAGGATAGCGAGGGCAGGTAAAAGGGTTGGCCTTAGCGTAGGGTCGCGAACGAAGGGTTTGTATGTGGCCAGGGTGTTGGTGGCGAAAGGGTTGAGCGCGTCAGTATGTATATATATATATATATGGGATATGCGAAATAGTGCACGAAAAGCTATAGGATGTAGGGGGTGTGGGGAAGAGAGAGAAACGGAGAAATTAGTTTATCCCTTCGTAACAAGTACCTGTGAAACGTTGTAATTTCAATTCAAGGAATATTCTATGTAACGAACATGAGATGAACAACCATGACGTTCTGTGAAAATACAAAATTTGTCCTAAGAAAATAATATTAAAAGACGTGAAAAAACATATTGAATGTTTAACAGGGTCTGTGCAAGACTAAAATAGGCTAACTGCCATGGGGCGAATAACCCTCTGGAAAGTCCATCATTTGCCTGTAGACTGTTCGCTCAAGTGGTTTAGAGAGACTAAAGAGAAAGAGAGAGAGAGAGAGAGAGAGAGAGAGAGAGAGAGAGAGAGAGAGAGAGAGAGAGAGAGAGAGAGAGA
>JARQTJ010000520.1:259133-281620 GCA_030142635.1 Trachelus troglodyta | reverse complement strand
GAGATAGAGAGAGAGAGAGAGAGAGAGAGAGAGAGAGAGAGAGAGAGAGAGAGAGAGAGAGAGAGAGAGAGAGAGAATGGCAAGGGATTCGCGCAGAAGCTGGCAAGCTTCCCGAGTTAGCGATGTGCGCGGTGGCGGCGGCAGCGGAGCCAATGAAGTTATAACAGGGTTCCTCGTTGGTTGTGTCGGGCCTCTCTCTAAAATACCACACGAGTTCTCTTCCGCTGCGTTCCGTTCCGTTCTCTTCCATCCCGGCCGGAACTACCCTTCTAACCTTGTTAACGCGCCCCTAACCGCCGCCACTAGCACCGCCACTACCGCCACTGCCGCCACCGCCACCACCACCACCATCAGCGCCATCCCACTCGCCGATTTCATTCCGAAATGCTCCACTCGGAAGTAATCAATTATTTCGAGCCGTCGAGACGATTAGGTCGCGGTTATGCTCTCACCCTTACGGGCGCACCCACCCCCTTACGATGCCCGTTAAAATTCACGGCATTCGTGTGCAACTCAACCCTCATCACCCTGAGGACTAAGGATCGGGGAGTATCGAGTATGGAATATTGAGCAACCTACCCTTTTAGGGTGTACCGAGTCCTTTTGCTACCCCTAATCGTGCACGGTAATGTCGGTCGGTAATTCACCTTCGAAGACAGTCACCTTGATTGATCTCTCGATAATTCGGCTAGCGTCGCCGATTATTTCTAGGGTTAAGATAAAGCGAGTTTAACGACCCCTGTATATAAGATTTTAAAGATTTTCATTTGATGACTGTATCGTGGCCGAGACACTCTCTTGGCTCCCCGTTAAACTGGAAGCTGGATGTCTTTGAAGTGAAAGATTCCGCAGTCGTAATTGACATTTTCATTCAGCAGAGAAACGTCGGAGATGAATTAAGGCTGGAGGAGCAGGATTGAGAGTAAATTACGAGGACTGGCAATTACTTTTATTTACTTTCATGCTTTATAAAACTGGAACTTGTATGTCTCTATGCTCGTGTCCGTGTGGAGTTTGTTGGAAGATTCGGGTGGGGGGGGGGGGAGGGGGGATATGTGCGCCGGGACGGTTAGCGCGTTTACATCGAATTTAATTAATCCGGAGATGATTACACGCGGTAATTCGCAACGTGCACTCGGCGAGCCACAATGCGGTCGTATAGGCGCCCTATCTCGCTTGACAATCTATCAATTAATTAACGAAAATTGTTCTGCTGCTAAATTAATACCGCTGTGTGTTTCTCTAACGTGGTGCGCGGTGCCGCTTGCTTCTCGTGAATTACGGATATCTTAATGAGTAGGTAATTAATATGGACGCAGATTGGAGGGACATTCGAGCTGATAGCGCTTAACTGGGATGTACAGCTTTGTTCCGGACGTGTACAAGATAGAGCCGTATATCTGCGTGAAATGCCATCCGCTTCACTAGCGGCCTCCTGGAGCTTCACCCTCATCGCCATCCCCTTACGGAATGGTTTTGCGTTAGCTGTTTGCCTGCCGGCCTGTCTGACTACTTGCCGAGCCCTTCTACTGTCTGGCCAGTTAGCTATTTATCTACTTAGTTACTGTCCTAGCTTCACCGCAATTTCTTACGGTTCATTACTATTGAAGCCAGTCCTGTGCAAGTATATCGCTGCTTTTTATTTTTTAACTGTTCTTAATAAATTCTTTAGTTTTTCTGTGCTTCGTGTGAAAGAGAAAAAAAATAGAGAATCTGGTGACATCGCGGTACGACGTTAACGTGAAACTTGGATTTTACTTTCGAGGAGCGAGGAAAGAGTTAGGGCGGCTGTACAAGGACTGGAGGCCGCGACGAGGCGTCTAATAAATATTAACAAGAACTGTGCTGCGATGGTAATCCGCGGAAGTTCCTCTCCAAAGAAAGCGCCTGGAGGGAGGCCGACGGCGACGTCGACGACGCCGACGACGTCGTGGAGATTGTACGCCTCGAGAGGCAGCCAGAGGGCCAAGCGGAATGGAAACTGCACGATGTAAATTATTTTTTAATCCTCTTCCTTCGGCTGTGGGCGAATTTCACCCATTTCCTCTCTAGTGCTGCCTCTTTATTTTTTTATTTTACCTGCTTCTCTTTATTGCTTCTTCTCTTTCTTCTTTCTCTAACTCTTTTTATTACGCCTCTCTCACCTCGACGAACGTCGCTACTGTTGGTTTGGACATTTCCGAGGCTCTTTCTCTCCACGTAAATAAGGAACTAATTCCGTAAGTTTTTTTGTGTCTTGTTTTTCCCCCCTTTTTCTATTGCCTTTCTTTCGACACTTTGTACGCTTCGAGCACTCATCCCATCGCGACGCCATATCCAGGAAATTCTAGCAGATTTAAAAAAAAATCTTTTTACGAGTTCCTTCCGCTCTCTTCCCTCGTTGACGTTCTTCTTCATCCTGAGGTTTTCCGGACCCTCCACATCCGGGTCATGACAGTCCCACGTTGTCGCTCACGGTAATGGAATTTCCGAGTAGAATCGCAGAAAAATTGATTCGTTTAACCCGTTCATTGTTAGGAGGAACATCTGACGAGTTTGCGGGCTGGTCCAGTGAAAGAGTTAGTGAGAGAGAGAGAGAGAGAGAGAGAGAGAGAGAGAGAGAGAGAGAGAGAGAACGATGAGAGGGAGATAGTGTAGAGCAAAGCATCGCAGGGCAGAGGAACACAGGACAGGGCTATTCTAAGGGCTCGAGATTACAAGCCATTGTTCCCGAGGCACCCTTTGTCTCAAATCTGCCCTTCTCCCTCTGCTACGCCATCCTTCCCCAACTCAACATCCCCCGCATCCTCAGGACGCAGCCCTCCTGGACTCTGCTCACTCTTTGTGTTTTTAATTCGCAACTTTGTACCCGTTACACCCCCTCACCTCCTGCTCCTACTCCCATCCGACTCCGGCCTATATCTTATCCTCTTCGGCTCTTCCTCTTTGCTCCTGCTTCTCCGTCCAACACCGCTCCTCGCTACCATTCTCACCGTAAAGAAAATCCCGCGTTTGTCAACTTTTACGCATTGCTCTTCCGGTTCGGACCCTCAGTCTCATATCCTACCATCCGCAGCCAGACCAATCACGATAATTGTCAGGAATTTTCAGGCAGATATAGCCCAGGTAAATCAGGGCCGGGTTTCTCTCCTATTTAGGAAGTTTCGGTACCTCTGATTTATTCCTGTTCCAGGCGAATATTGTTTCACGGCTCGTCTACAACATCGTCCCTTACTTTATCTTCATCCCCGTCTAGACTTTCCTACTTTTCAAGCAGTAAAATGACGACGTGGAAAGCAAAGGGAATCTCGCTGCTAGCAATTGAAAACTTTTGGTAAATGCACTGTGTTTTGTACTCGAGTAGATGAAGTCCTGACACCCCCTCCGCCCCCTCCCCTAGCAAGCGTCACAGCGCCTCTCCTCTCGAATCGTTTCTCTAAATTATCTGAAAAAAGTTGTCAACCGTCGCGAAGCTGCTAGCTAAAAACGAAAACTACCAAGCTTCTCGAACTCCCAATAAAGCCCCGTTTCTTCCTGGATACTAGAAAGCGCGCAAGGCCAGTTAGATTATCAGAACAATAAAGCAAGGATCTGGACACACTGCAGGGGTCGCTGCCAGGAGAGAAGAGAGAATTTCAAGTACCACCACGTTTGGCCTCTCTTCCGGACAGTCCGATTAAAACCGACTCGAAAATCTCATTCCCTGGTCGGACTGGCCGTCGTATCGTCCAGGCGCCATATGCATAGCAATCTAACTAAACCCCCCTACCACCCACCCCCGACGTTTATCCCCTACAGTTCCCAATTTCTCATTCCCTTGGCATTCCAAGTAGTGCAATGCAGTATGGATGCGCTTTCCAGAAACAACCCCCTATCAAATTCTTATTTTAAATTACGCTCCGCCTGACGTCTGCTTGTCGAACTACCCGACTACTAAACCCAATACTCAGCTGTCAGCCATTTCGTAGAGGTAAGAAGTAAACGCAGGGATTCTAGTAACAGCTACCAGGTCAGTCAATGCCTGAAGCCTTGAGGTGCCCGAACGGGATTAAGAGGAGGCGAGAGAGTGCGAAGGCTGCGTGCAAACGTGCCGTAGGTCACAGTGACGTTAAAGGGTTAACGGATAGGAAGACTAGCAGGGTCCGTGTGATTTGCACGAACATGCAGAATGCGCGCGATACGTATAGGACACAGGATATGGATAAAGGGAATGTACGGTACAGGCTCCCATCTATTGGCATACCAGTGGCTACGGACTCGAACGCGTGTAGTCAAGGCAGGCTGCTAGCTGTCTGACAGTTTGGCATGTTGCCTTCTACCACGCGTAGAGCCCATCGAACCGCGTGCTTACACCTACGCATGCCCTCACGCTCGACTTTGGCGCTTTGGCAAATCGCTCAAACTAGGGCAGGGACGCCGCGGCGCTGCCCGACGTGGCCTCCCGCGCCTTCCGCAAAAGGCAACCGCAAACGGTGAAATACGATCGGGTCCCGCGATTTCCCGAGCATGTTACATCGGCTTCCCGCTTTTCCCACCAATCTACCCGAGAACTTTGTCAACGTATATGTACACGTACATGTGTCTGTAGGCAGCATGGCGGACCTAGTGGAACATGCGTGTATATAGATAACGAACATGCTCGAGCTAGCTCTCTCTCTCTCTCTCTCTCTCTCTCTCTCTCTCTCTTTCGCTCTGGAATTATCGGACCCTTCCATTTTATCCATCCTAAAGTGTCCTTCGTCCCGTGGGAACTCTTGAAGGGTTAAGCTCTCTAGATTGTCATTTGACCATTTCGATTCCCTGGAGACGTTTTCCCGCAGGGGGTTCAGACTTATTGACCAAGTCGCTCTAAAAACACGACCCTTCGTGCGAGTGGACGGCACGTTTTTGTTTCGACTGTTTTGCCCTGTTTTGTCAGCCGTGTTCGTGTTAGTGTTTAGAGACGAGAAGATGAGGCTGGGGATCTATTTAGTTTTCTCGATTTCTCTCCCTTCTTCACCATTCTTTCCCTCTCTCTCTCACTCACTCGTCTTGTTCTTATCAGGCACCAAGTAATCTAGCTCGAACCTTTGATACAAACTGAATTCCTGGCGTAATGACGGTACGTGCTCGCAATCGTCAGTGCATAGTTGGAAATGAGTATGCCTTTATACTTTCCCATGTATTGGACTCGATTTGATGGTGTACAGCGTCGGCGTCGTATGGGAAAATTATCTCCGTGTCGTTCTCGCTCGATATCCTGGACCGCATGATATCGCCATAGTCAGGATTGTGTCGGGACGGTTTCGCCTATTTGCAATAACAGTTCGCCTCGAAGTAACCAAGCGACTAGAAGCGACTTGGAGGGAATAAAGCGAATAAAGCGAATAAAGCGAATAAAGCGAATAAAGCGAATAAAAGGAATAAAGCGAGGAGAGGAAGACGCAGCGTAGGACGACGTGTCGAGTGCGGATTCAGTTTGGAGACGTGCCTCGCTCTCGGCGGGATAACCTTTATTTTACGGCGGACATACGAATGCAAATGTCTCTCCGCTATACCTGGAACGGTATGCGGGTTTCTCAAGAATAAGTCAAGTGTCTTCATCTTTGCTTCTGCTTCCGGCAAAGTCCTAGATATTAAGTTGCATCCGAGACTTTCGAGGGAAAGACTCTCCGTCGCATCGCAAGATTTGACTATGGACGGACGAAGGTCCACGCGGGATGCTGAATATTTGTGACATATTTGGAAGCATTCAAATTCTACCGCCAGATCCTTCATATCAGGCAGCACTGTTCTTCGCATGAAAAGATCAAAGGTTTCGGAAGCAAGTATCCATGTGTGTCCTTATATCGCATACTGGAAAACTGACGATGAGACTGGGCGGCGAGAGGCCGTGAGGGTTGAAGGGTTCAAGGGTTGAAGGGTGGAAGGACCAGAGAGGACGAGAGAGAAAGGAGTCAATTCAGCGTACCGTGGCGAGTAGGCACTGGCATGCCGGAGCCCACATGAGCCGTGGCGGTCAACGTACCATAACATTACATCCATCCCATATCCTGTGTGCCCACTATTTCTTTTGGACATGCGAGGAACCCGGCTGAAACGCCATCTCAACCGTTTCGGTCTCTCGGCCACTCGTTCATTCCTTGACGTTCTCTCGGAGCTACCCCTCTGGAAATTTCCTCGTAGATATCGCAGCCCAAACTACCCTCTTTCTCTTGACGACGAAATGGGCTATGATGCTGCTTTAGCCGGCAGTATGAAAAACACTCGAGTTATTTCCATTGGAAAGTTTCTTCATTTTAACTGCCCGCCTATTCGCAGACTCTAAGAGTACGATTGTAAGTTGAGCATAAATTATAACGCTTAACGAGAGAATTTCCAATGGGAAAGTAGGTGAGGGTTGAGGGTCGAAAGGGGGGGGGGGATAGCGAAACACGCGTCTCGTTAAAAATCTTTAATCGGCAAGCCAAGGAGTTCGTGCTCGTTAACACGTCGTCGTGGCACGTTTCGCGGAGGGGGGAGGGTGAGGGGGTAGCGTTCTTTTCAAACTTTCACGCATTCCGTAAACTAAGAAAGTTCAACTACCGAACACAGTCTTCCTACCCCGTGGGGTCGGCTGGAAATATTTTTGGGCTGAGGTTGTAACCGGCCCGGGAAAGAAGACCTGGAGGAAGAGTGAGGAGGGGAGGAGGCGCGTGGGTTGGATAGCCGTGTATTCCTTTCGAGGGAGCGTGAGGTTTGGTGGCAGGCAGTTACCGAAGGGAGGGGAGGGCGGAGAGGGGGAGTGCGCGAGAGCTTATCAAGAGCTTTAAGTTTGTCTCGTAGGAATGCGCGATGGAGGAGCGAGGGTGTGCGGCTGGCTTAATCCTGTATTGTAAACTAGGCAGCATACAACGGCAACCAAGTTTTCTACGTCTTGCTACTTCGTAGACTCTGGCTGAGTGTGCTGTGCAGGTGGTGGTGGGCGGGTGGGGTGGGGGGGGCGAGGGGGAGGTGGGCAAGAGAGAACAGCGAAGGAGGGTTGGAGGGGCCAGAAGGGTTAAAGGTATGAGCTAATCTGTCCCCTGAGAATAACTTGAAACGCGAAACAAAAGCTTCTTCTACGGTCCTTTCTTTCGTCCGGAGGCTCTTCTCGTGTTTGACGCAAGCAGTGCGGCAACTACCAGCTCGCCAACCCCCACCAACATTCACCAACATTCACCAACATTCACCAACATTCACCAACATTCACCAACATTCACCAACATTCACCAACCCTTCGCAACACGTATTTCCACGATTCTAAAATCTCCATATCTTTCACGAACCGCAGCTAGGTCAATCTTTTGCTACCGCAGAGGCGAATAAGAATATAACCGGTTCGATTGAGCCCATACAGTGAAACACCTGGGGGTGACGTTAAGGGTTGTTTCCTTTACGCAAACTCGCCTCTGTAGTCGAAGTATAAAAAGTCGAAGGCATCGGAGCTTTGAAAGCTTTCGTTCAGGATTGATATATGTGTCGCAGGCAACTATCATAACCGACCAGGTGGTAGAATACCGCATTGGATACTGTTGGATGTTGGACAGAACCGTCTAGCTAGGGAATGGTGCATGTATATCTATATATAGTCAGACCAGACTGCGTATATATACAGAGTACAGTATAGTCAGATTTGCGCTAGATTCTACAGGGCACAAGCGTTACCGACAGTCTCCCTCTCGACATACTATACAAGGTTGGCTGCACTGTATAGTCTAGAGACACAGAATATACAGGTTAGGTTGGCTACTGGGTAAAGCCATGCTGTGCCATGCAACAGCACGCTACGCCACGTTAGACGTACTGTAGCGTGTGCACCGGCATGGATGTTGGATATCGTGCAATAAACATATACCGGATGAGAGAATGGGAGGGTCGGTGAGTGTGTGTGTGTGTGTGAGAGAGAGAGAGAGAGAAAGAGGCTAGCACACGGACCGAGAGGATCAGCCAGAAGGACTGGCTGGTGCGGAGCCATACATTTATTTATGAAGTACTATGAATAAATGGATGCTAGTCTTTCTCTCGTGTGTTTTCAGAAGGCAGATATCGTGTCGTTGCCACGTCTCGGAATATAATAGGCCATTTATGCGACTCTCTATTAAATCTATTACCCTGACGATCCATACCATTTGACTCTTATGCTTTGGTCCGTCTCACTTGGCCTCCCTTACCGAAGCCAACCACCCGTTTCTATAGGTTGTACAGCCTTCGATTGGATCCGGTACTTTCAGAGCCTGACAATATCCGTTTTCTTCGATTTTACGAGAGACGTCACCGTTTTTCCTGTTTTCCTCTTTCCTTCCTTTCCTCTTACCGTTAAACACTATAGCGCTCCCTCGCTCTCTCCCCAGGGAGCTCCGGAAAACTCGGGAGAAATAAATAACACCACTCGAGGAAAGTTTAGACATCATTCGATTCCTTTTTTTGGCTTTCGGCACCTGAAGAATCGATGTCCTGGGGGAAAAAGAAAAGATGCGGGAAATATCTCTCTAATGAAATGAGCCGATGTATCATGGCATGTTCTAGAAGGTTCCATAGTGAATTTTTAAGGGGTGAGAGTTAAGGGCTGCCACAATTGCCTCGGTGCTCACGAATGCCAGAGTGCCGTGTAATTAACCGCGGTGGGTATTTTCAATGAGATAGGGGTAAAGCGAAGGCCGGGTTGCTGTCGCTCCTACTAATATTGAGCTACTGTACTGTGTACGCTGCAGCCGGTGCGACGTGCCGGAGGCTGGGAGGGTTCAAGGTTCAAACGTACGTTCGAGCGGTCGCTTGGCCACCTGTTAAATAAAAATATATTTAAATAAGTACGTCGGCGTCGACATTTTCCCTAGCGAATAATTATTGATCGACGTAGGGACTTGATGAACTTCGCGCTTCGTTCGCGACTCTTTAGCCAAAATCCAGGGTAGCTGCGTCGCGTTTCCCATGAAGCTAATGGGAACGACGACTCTCAGCAACGCCGACGAAAAATGACCGAAGCTCCGGGAAAAATATAAATCGGTAAAGCTTTCGTTTGCTATGCCTTTGCATCGATTCGTTTTAGCCATTTGCTTGACGTGAATTTGCCATTTTTTAATGTAACCTAAACGCACGGAACAGGTGGGAAACAGCAATCGACACGACGTCGCTTAAGAAAAGTGCAGAATGCTCCGAATGCAAGGTGCATCATTCGCATTGCAGCCACGTAGAAAGAGTCGACGAGGCACTCCGTTCGGTCCTGCTGGATTTCCGCTTCGTGTGTTTTCCAGTTCTTTCCGTTTTATTCAATTTTATTTATTCGCAGTATTGCCGGGCATCCTGTGTCTCTGCTGCCCGTCACCGTCCCAACTGATTTCGTATCGTCCTACGGAAAATAGATATTATTATAGGGAATTCCTTTTCCGTTACGTGGATACGTCCAATAAATAGGTAACATCGAGGACTTTCCTCGAAAAGCCCCTTCGTCTTACTCGAGTCCTCCGGATGCAGGGATGCCAACATCCCATACTTCTTCGAGGATCTGGGGTCTTGTTTTCTTTAATGTGAGAGCCCGAATGAGCGAGTGGGACGGAAGGGAGTCAATTGAGAATCGTCCTGTCGATTCAGTCAAGGATTTCAGGAATGCCGTACCGTGTTCCCTGGATGACGTTTCAATTGGAAAGTTCTTACCCCTTCCCAGGGGATTCACAATGTTCGCACACGGGAGCACAATGACTGGAAGTTGGCGTTTAATGGGCCGTGCCTGAGAAAATACGGTTCCCTATTGTTTCCTTTATTGTTATCTGTTACCCCACTCTGTACAGTCACGACTAGACTCGTGTCTTTTGCGCTTCCCGTATCTTGAAAAAAAAAATACTGCAGTATGAGCTTCGCAGAACACTCCTTCTCAGGATGCTTCTCGAGGAGAGTTAACAAAGACGATTTCTGAATTTGCTAAAACTCAAAGTATTCTTTTTCGCAATAATTGCAGCAGCAGTCGAGCACGCGTATACCCTAGTAAATTAGTAGGACTCGTGTTTGAGTACTGCTTGTCAAAGTTCCGAGGAGAAAGTGGTTACGCGGGAAGATAGTTAAGCGATTCGCGAGAAATGCCCATGGAGGGAGATTCGAGGGTTAAAGGTTAAGGGTAGCAGTTAAGGGCACAGAGGGTGAGATTGCGTAGCGCAGGAAATTGGGCGTTCTCGGTAGCGGGCAATTTCGAAACTGGAAGATCTCTTGGCCGTCCAGCTGAAGCTGTTTCAGGCGGTTCAGGCTGTTTCGGGATGTTCAGGGTCTCGCAGTAGCTGAGCCACCCAGTGAGATTGAACGAGAGATCTGTGAGAGGCTGCCGAGCTATTGGACTGTTGGGATGGGGTGCCTGACAACCCTTTACATTTTAATTACGCCCGTCTTAAAAGCCAATAAAGTCCTCGGGTGCCTAGCGGCGTTCATCCGCCCCTTGCGACTCTCAACTCGCTAACCACTCTGCTGTCTTTCGTTTGCCAATCGGGTCCTTTTCTCTTCATTTTGTTATGTCATGCTGGTATCGGTTCTGCCAACCATTGGGAACCACTGAGGAGCATCTGCCTCTCAGAACTTTGCTGCTCAAGTTTATCCGTCCATTTAGCTTCCCTTGCACGCATACGAACACGCGACGCGTACGCCTGCATTCTTTGCACGGAGAACAATATATCCATGTAACAGTACTTATTATTTTTACTTGCATTAGACAGCCCCTTCGTTCTTCACTTTTGAACCGTCTCGCAGTCCTTAGTTGCCTTCGTATCGTTTCAATAAGAAAGTCAAAACGGATTGTGTATTTCCGTAAAATTATATATATTTTATAAGGGTGGAACGTATTGTACCATGTTAACAATCGGACGAAGCAAAAGTTAAGAGTATCGTTTGGCAGGTTTTACTTCAAAGTTGCGCAGCTACAAAGCAAAAAGTTGCTGTAATTATGGCTTGAAATTTTCTCGAATCTCCTGATCGTATCGGACGGGAGCCAATCGATGTGATCGATGCTTCTCGGGCTCGAGCTAATACCGTGTTTCACATATATTCTCCTCTTTCTCTTTCTATTTCCTTCTGTATTCCTCCTGCCTCTCTCTAATTTCGATGCTCCCGTGTATCCTATACCCAGTGAGACACGTCGCGAAACTCGGGTTACTGCGTTCTGGGAAATTTAGTTGCGAAGCCGGCACTGTCATACAGTACCGAAGGTATTAGAGAAAGAGAGATGAAATTATAGCAAAATTGGACTGTAAGCCATAATGCGGTATTAGAGAAAATAGGAGAAATCCGGATAGAGAGGAAATGAGAAAATACAGATAAGTTTTCCTAATAGTAACGGATACATTATAGTCAGACACCTATAATAATCCTGTATCAAGGATGTCGGTAGTTATCTAGTGTTTTCTCCGCTCCGGATAATTCGGTACCATATCAGTAATTAGATTCTCCGGTTGATTATACCATTCTTGGAGATGCAATAGGGAAAGATTTGTTGTCTGACAGAATCATCCCTTTGGTGGACTGGGTATGTGCTACGGCGTGTTAGTTAAGGGCGAGGGCCGATAACCTAGTTGGCAAATGCGCCCCAACGATTCCATTCCTGACGGCTCCGAGGTCTAAGGTCCCAGCGGTGGCCTCATTAAATTAACACTGCGTAGCTGTGTCGTTATCGGGGGCAAACATTTGATCGTAAGTTAGGGGTAGCTCAGTTAGAGCCACGTAACTTACATCAGCTGTCAGGATCACGTGTATGTGCCTTTGAAGTTGGTAGGACTGCCAAGTTCGTAGCTGCGTGCGAGCCTATCTGTATATCACTTACCTAGGCCAAGACAGGTTAGCGAGACCCTAAGGTGCAGCTTGAGTTAGCACGTACGACGCCAGAGGGTGAATCGTGGCGTCGGGACGTCGAGACGTCCGTTCCAGCCTGGGACGTTAAAGGAAATACGAGAGCATCTTGTATTACCTGCTGCTTCCTATATTTATCTCAAAATTTTTATGATCTTGCGGATGTTCGGGGTTACGGTCGGTTCGCATCAGCAGGCTTGGATTTAGGTTCACCGTTTGACACCCTTGAACTTTTTCGTTGGCGATCTGTGCTTCCCGCTTAGAGGACAAGTTTCCTTTCCTGGAAATGGATCCAGCTGGCTGTTGGGATAGGGAAACTCTCCGAGAGTCATCCCTTGTATTGCTGCACTCGAGCTTGAGTCGGATCGAATCACGAGCATGAAGCACCTTTGAAAGTTCACTTAGTTTTTTGGATTTTATAAGGTCTCATGGAAAGCTGCTGAACTTCAATTCTTTCTTTTTTTGCTTTTTCTTAAACTTTTCACTCCGAGGAATTTACTTTACTTAACACCATCGTGGATCTGTATAGAAATTGGATGTAATTTGCAATCATGGACCTTCTGTACTACGTAGGATCCTCTCGATGGAATTTTTACAATGGGTCTAGAAGGAGAGAAACGGGTAAGGGTGGTTGCATTTAAAGATCTTTGCCGCTCTACTAGCGTTTTTCACATGGAATTTACAAACATTTCCTGAGAGACTGTACTCGATATTCCCAGGCCTCTCGAGTCTCTTGAATTCCAATAATCCAACAGATGCTATTAACTTGGTCCTCTCTGTTCATACTTGGAAATCGTAGCAGCTACATCTATTTGGCACATTTTCCCTTGTCAATTCACTTCGCCATCCTCAACTTTATTCTTTTATTCTACCATCCCTCTTGACGTGCAGCATCAGCAGTAACGGTTGTTGGCGATGGTAGTGACAACGGTGGAATCTCGTCGAAAAATAATTTCGACATGTACGTGTAGACTGAATATGAAAATCAAGAAAAAAATAAAAAAAAACCATAGGAAAAGTAGAAAATACGCGTGTCCCGTGCGCTGGATTCCAGAAATGTTGGAAATGATGGAAATAAGGACGTTCGATTATCCACCTTGATGTTTTTCACGTGATCCCTTAACCTCGAGCGATTCCTCAAGAATTTCCTGTCGCTTTTACTCGTGCCGACAGAGGCGCTGAAATCGACGCACCCTCGACTGATAATCGCTGACGGACTTAGGGGGGGGATCCGAGAAGCCGATTATTGAGAATCAGGAGGTGGGAACCGCGGAGCGGAAATCACGCCGGAAATAACTGTTTATCTTCGACGCTTCGACTCCATGTTCATCGATCCTTATTATCGTAGGAATGATCACGGGTCCTGGGTCAGAAGGATCCCAGTCCGATCAAACTAAGATCGGACTAGTCACAGTGCTTTGAGTGTATCTTAACGGTGGATCAAAGATGATAAAAAAAAAATCAAGAATTGTCCAAATTCTTATCTCGGGATTGATACTAAAGTTATGACGATTGCCTGGCATACAAATCTACACAAAGAGACGCCATATGTTCTATTTTCAAATTTATCTTTTCTATTTTTTCATTCTTTTCCTGAACAACGGATACAGGCCTGTAGGCCACACGAAGCAAAATTCGAATTGAGCAGTAGCATACATTACTATTCGATATAGAGTTGCGGGTTGGCGATAGGGTTGGGGTAGTTTCGGAGGGTGAATGTTGGAATATTCGAAAGCGGTGCGTAGCGCCGTGTCTATTTCGCGACTAATTGAAAAGCCTTTGTTTTCCACGAAGGACGGAGTTTCTATGGCGGATACAGCGGCAGAGAATTACCGTTTTCGGTAAACGGATTAGTTGATAGATATTACAAATGGGATTCTTTCGCGAGCGCCAGTTGGTTTATCGTTAATTTACAATATTGGTAACGAATTCATCGAATAATTTCCCTGCTTCCCGCATTCTCCCTCCGCGCAATCTAAAACCCTTTGTACAAGGTTATAGTTTTTATCCCGTTGTTCGATCCTCTATACCATAACGCTATCGTGGGCCCTTCTGGACCACGTGTCCTCCAAACTCCTCGTTTCCAGGGCTTCGACCAGCAATTATTGCATTGGTAATCGATTGGATTATCAAAGTTTTGATAACGCATAGAGCTCTTCCGGATCCCCGGAGCAGATAGAATCCCTCTCGGTCCCGCGACCCCCCGCAGCGCACCCCAATGTTCCTGCCGTGCCAAATTATTTGCTCCGTCGGAGCATGAATACCAACCGTAATTACGTTTCGCCTGATATTCAATTAGAATTACCGACTCGGTACGGTAATGCGTCTATGAAAAATCCAGCAAAACGTTCGGTTGCGAATCCAAGGGGGGCGGGGGGATGAAACGAAGAATGGCAATATCCGCCATTCGCTTCCACTCTCACTTCTTTCCAGTCTGCGTCTCCTCCGTTCAAAGTATTCCCGAAAATTTCTCTTTATAACTTATAAAAGACATTCTCAGGCTTAAAGGCATTTGCCCATTTGTCGCTAAATAATGAGATTTAGTAACTGAAACGAATGCACGAATTTACGTGCAATCAGACTGAATGCTTCTCCCTGAAACGTATCTTTCGACCCTGTGAGAAGAATCCGCGGACAAGAGGTGAAGCTGGTAGCGCAGAAACGCAGAATGTATTCTAACGGAGTTTAATTTGCAGTAATGGCGCATCCTCGCACGAACGAAAGATTAAAAGCATCCCTCCAGCAACCTCCGCACTCGGGCTGCCACCTAAATGGCCTGCCGTCCCTTTAGAAAGGAACTGATCCAGACGCCGTTTAGCGTTTTACCTTCCATACAGCATCCTGCGTCTGCCTGGCTGTTTGCTTGGTTGCCTCGTTGCCTCGTTGCCTCGTTTCCTCGTTGCTCCGACGGCATCACTGACGCCTGCACCATCATCATCAGCACCCTTAATACCACGTCGACTTGGGTCGAAGTTGGTCTCGCTGCTCGCCTGATTAAATGCGAAATTCCGCAGAGTTCTTTCGCGTTCGTCAGTTCTGTGAAGCGGGTGAGGGAAAGAGCTGCTTAAGGGAAAGGAAGGGTGCGGGGGGAGGGATGGTAGGACACGGCCCGAAGGATCTTAGTCTCGTAAGGAAAGGCGAAGGTGCCTAGTTGTCTGGAGCATCGAGGACGTGAACGTAGCTCCTAGCTAAATACAATGTATTACCCACACTTTCCAGATATTGCCTTTCTGGTACGGGCGCCATTGCATGTACATTTGTTTAACGCTAATTGGAAAGTGCTTCTACCTTTCGCCTCGAAACAATCCTGCTGGAATTAGAATTCAAGTGCTGCATATTCCATCTATTCCTTTTTGTTTCTCGTTTCAGTCCTTGTTACGCTTCTTCCCTTTCCTGCTTAATTCTTTGATCTCGCCTCGGGACGGACGAGTCGAGATGGGCGAGGGTCAGCTCTGCGGATTCTAATCTTTTGTTTCTTCTCCCTCTTTTTGTATTCCTCCTTCTGAACGCGTCCTCGGCGATAATTCCTTTGAAGAAATAGAGGAGAAACGGCGGGAGACTCGGTACGATATTTCAGTTGATTCGATCTTAACTTACTCCGATCCCCTTTATTCGGTACCGTCGTGCTTCTTCTCGTTCTGACTTTCACGTTCTTCGGCGTTCTCACACGTTCGCACTGAATTTCCTGTTTCCTGAGATGCAGCTTGTGTGGATTCTATTATGTGCTTCTGACGTGGGATGATTCATCGCCCTTGCGCCGTTTCCCTATTTGTCTCAATGCAAACTCATTCCTCGGCGCCTCGAGGGATGCCAATTCGAATTGCGAGATGCATCGCTGCTGAAAGTTATTTAGCGGAGGCCGATTTGCCGGAAGAGAAAGTTTAGATCTCTCTCGCAAGAGACATACCTCTCTCTCAATAATTCCCTCGGCAGTCATTCTCAAGACGCGATTTCTAGCTCCGTAGCTTCGGTAGCGTCGGTACTTCTTAACTTATCCAGCTTTTCTATATCCAACCGACTAGCTGGCTGAATGCCTAGCTGCTTCATGGATGCCCGCCCATATACTGGCTACCCGTCAAAACAATGAAATATCGGCTTCTTATGATGCCGAGACGAAGTGTATAGATATAAATGAGCGTCGGTTGATTGCTTCGAGTAATAAATCAAGATGTTTTCGGTTCGGCAGGAAGTCGAGGGATGATTGTATACAGTATGGGGTGGGGAGGAAGGGCGCTGGAGCGACGCCTTCTACTTGGCGTCCCGTCAACCCCTGGAGAACGATTGACTTTTGCCCGTTACAATAAGCTTCCAGGACATCGACACTCAGGGAAGCAAGTCCCGAGGTTGCGAGAAGAATCTCTTTCTCTGGATGCTGGAAACTTGAGAGCAGTTTGGCAAAGCGTAGGGAGGACGTGGCGAGTTAGGAAGGGGGGGAAGGGGCACGGGGATGAGGGAGGTCTGAGTAGAAGCGGAGTAGGGGGTGGTCCATTCGATTGGCGAGGACGACAAGCGCGACTGGGCGATGGGATTTGAATAAATCGGGCCTCGACTCAGGGGATGGTGAAGCACCCCTTCGGAGCCATGAATCTTGGCCCGGCGTGGAAAGTCCCACTGGTAGAGCCAGCCAGGCCGACAGGGGTGCAGGGAGGCACGGCGGATGCATTTCGAATCGACATCGAGTCGATGCCAATTTGTTGGCGTTTGTCCTCTATTGGCGTTTGGGGCGGCTTCGTGTGCACGCGGACCGAGTCCATTTTATCGAATGATTTATTCAGGACATGATCATTAATGGAAGAACATTACTCTCTTGTCAGGAATCAATAGACTCTGGCTAGGGCAGGCAGCAGCGGCTGAGCAATCCAAGATTCTGCATCACTGCCATCGCTTTTATCGCTGGCACTTTTGATACCGACGCTCTTGTCAATGTCGTTATCATCGTTATCATTATAAATATCGGGACTTGTTTTACCACATAGGCGGAGTCGATTTGGATATCGCGCTCCATCGCTTCGCTAAATCATGGAAACAACACCGAAATAAACCAAAATAAATTGCACGGGTAATGTATTCGGGCTGCAAGTGATTATTCGAGATCCGGCAGGTTCAGCCTGCCTGCGGTTTTCCGCAAACCGCACCCGGTATTCCCGATGTTGCACCGAATGCAACGAATGCACCGAGTGCACCTGCCTCTCACGGTACCAGCAGCCAGGGGAAAGCACTGCAGTTCTGCATTAGCCTTTTTTACCGTCTAACGAGCTCCAGTGACTTTTTAACTTTCCTCATCACAGATACGCCTGCGATTCCTTATCGAACGAGAGTTCAATCGGAATTTCTCGGGGTGGATAGTTGATACTGATTGGAGGTGGACGAGGATGATGAGAAACCTAAATGAATTCAATAGAAAAGCAGGAGATTTATGATTGCCAGGCCTAAGGCAACGGGGCTGCTACTGTAATCGGGAGGCGGTTGGCTCCTTAGGGGCGAGACCTTGGGGTGATAGGGTTGGTTCTAAGGTTCGAAGGTAGGCGTAACACGGGTCTAATAGCTCGTTTGATCCAACACCCCATCCCATCTGATAACATCCCTTGCCGTCCCTTTTCCACCGTATCCAGCCCGTTCCATTGTGGCTCTTGGTTAGCCCCCTTTAACCCCCAGGGCCGCTCCTAGTCTTAGTTTACCTTGGCTTGGGTTCACTTCGATTCGCCCCTTAGACACTACTCGTCTGTAACGAGAAACAGTGGCGAGGGTGGCGAGCGAGGGTAGCAGGGCAGCAGCGCCTGTTCTGGCAATCCTGGCAAACAGGACTGGGAGGCTGAAACAAACCTCAGAGTGTCGAACTTAACGACTCTGGGCTACCGATGCCTTCGACTTCTTCGCCTCCTTTGCTTCCTTTACCTCCTTCAGCTCTTTCTCAAACCTTCGAGACCTTAGACTCCTTGAACGCCTCTGCTATTACGGCCAAGGTTCGTTAGACAGATTGTGGATTCGCTTCGTTTTATTTCTCTTTCAGGTTCGCTTTGCTTTCTTCTGGCAGAGGGAAATAAAGAATACGAGGGTGAAGGTTGGAGGGTGGGTTCAGTCGCGCAACGTTATTCCTGTTGGGTCCCCGACTCTCGAATTCAAAATTCTGCGTCTCGGCTCTCTACGCAGTCAAAGATTAAATCTGCTTCGGTAATTCGCCGGAAGATCTTACAAATTCCCTAGAGAATAAATCCTGGACGCACGGGGGGCACTCGAAAAAGCCCCATTTTTAGAAGCCGAGGGGTAGACTACTCCTAGTCCCATAAGAAGAGGGATGGACTCTTTTTTTTATTCGTGGCAATTTATTTCTTTCAGGCAGACAAATGTTGAAACGGGCCAGCGACTAATAATGTAAGCTTCGGATAAATGAATGGCTAAAGGTAAGACTTCTCGGCCGTGTGCAAGTATTCGAGGAGCGTGCTTTCTCTTCCTCGCTCTCTCCCTCTCGAGGGGAGTGCGAAGTGGTCGCTGAGAGGGTGAACAACCCGGGGAACGAGGAATAAGAGGATGCTCCTTAAAAGTTCGAGAAGAGCTTCTTCGAGCAGGAGCCAGCAGAGTTGTTATCTAATTTTACTCTCAACGCTTCTTCGATTTATTCCCCAACTTTTCGACGCATTGCAATATGCTGCTAACGGAGGCTGGATACTCTCACTCTCTCTCCCCCTTTCTCTCTGATTATCTTTCTCTTTCATCCCTTCTCTTACTCACTCTGACCCTTTCATTCTCTCTTGCACCAATTCCCTTCTCAAGAATCCGTTCATCTTTCCATCTCCATCTTCGCAATCTTTGCGCAATAACTTCTTCAGATGCAGCACATGGGTCCAGACCCTCCCGTTGTGCCGATTCGTGTAGTCGATTATTTCTCGTGTACCACAGTGAGATAAAAAAAAGAGGAAAAAAAACTTAGCAGCGGCCGCCGAGTGAAAATCGTTTCGCTCGAGCAACTTCGCGTTGTTGTGGCCACGCTAACCCAGTTCGTTATTTACACCCTGACAACGTAATGTGGCGTGAGGAAAAAGTGGTTGGAAAAGAGGGTGAGAAGAGGGTTGGAAAAAAAAAGAGGAGATCGGCCGAGCACGATCCTCGCAAGAATAGAAGCACGGGAAGACGCGTGAGTAAAGCCTAGAGGGTTTGTGTCATGTTGTGTCGTGTCATGCCATGGCTACCACAAGAACCACCAGCAGAGCAGAAACTGCACGACTAGCGTGTCTGGCAGTTTCGACTCTGGAGTATAGGCCACAGTGGCCTAGTTGGTGGCCCATCGAATACACAGCAATAGCAACGGCAATAGCAACGGCAATAGCAGCGACTCAGCCTTTAGTCGCTCCAGGGACACGACCAATCTACGCATCCTGGTTCCCCGTAGTAGCTGCCTCGGTAAAAGAGGATGGCCAACTGGCTACCGGTGGTTACGACGGCAACAGTTCAGTTCAGCTTGAACGGGCCACTCTGTAGGAACGAACGATGGGGGACAAATGTTTTCCAATCTGTCCTCTCGCATCCGCCACAAAGGAAGTGGTCGATGTGTTTGCGTGTTTCGCATCTGCCGGGATCATCGCGGGAAAATTACTGTCCGCATTACTTCACTCGACCACATCGTCCCGCTTACTCGCTGGGTCGTCCGTCCGTTCACTCTTCGGGACGTCGGGACGTCGGGACGTCGGTACGTCGGGTTGCCCAGACACGCTTGTAAACTATTTTAATTACGCCCTCGGCAGTTCGTTTGCTTGGTGTTTCGGTTTCGTCCTGGTCTTTTCTCGCTAACCCGAAATCGGTCAACTATTTCAACATTTTTCTACCCTTATTGCAAGATCAGCTGTACACAATTACTATGTGCTTGGAACAAACGTCCCGCTTGGGTCGTTTTCGTGTCTAAGTTGTTAAATATTTATCTGATTCTTCATAAACTGAATCAAGAAATGAATCACCTGCGTCTTTTGTTTGATGACGAAACTATTCTCAGTTTCTTACATTTTCAGCCAACAGTAAAGACACTCGGGTTCCTATGTGCTCATCTTTTGCGAGGGTTTCTTCATAGTCAAGATCTCTTCTACCATAGTGTCATTCTTTTATTTTTTATTCCTAGCAAGCACCCCTCAAATCCTATGCACCATTGAATTCAATATTTGGAAAGTCATGAAGATTCAAGGAAGAACAGAGCTCTATTTTTTTCTCTTTTATTCGCGTGCAACGAGAATGCCTATAACGACAAAGCCTACCGGATACAGATAGATCGTGAAACATTTTCCTGTTTCTTTGGCGGTCACTCTCGCCAAACGCGTATATATCAGAAAAATCCCTAATGACTGCACCCGTCCTCTGCATCGCTCTACTACTCCAGTATTTCAGCACTCGAAACACTCAAACACTCCAGGATCGTGTCACCAGACGGATGGCGCTTCAGGTACGCTATTTGCATATTACTGCTCGACGCACAGGCAGCAGGCTATCGGAATACCAGCTCGTCAAAGGGAGAAATGCGTTTCTCGTATTCCCTATATACAAATAAAAATGTCAATACCACAAGGGAGCGCCATTCCGAACGATCAGACACTTGGGTTTCCTCTTGTCAACGCCGTTTCATCTCCGATACGTGCAGCGTGCAAAGGCAGAGTTGCAGTGGAGTCAAGATACGAAGAGTGACTAGAGGGTGAGGATGAGAGGGGTTAGTGAGTGGACCAATAGCATTAACTAGCAAGGGCTCATACTCCTGGCACAGATATATAGATACCAGGGCGGTATACTCTCGGTCAGAAGGAGCGATCAGTCCTCTCCAGAATTAATAAACTGAGCCATCCAATGGTACGTCAGCCATGAAAAGTACCAATTCAAGTGAAAGGAGCCTCGACATCGCCACGTCGAAAGCAACGTGCGGTACGTTTCAAAGGGTTGATACCCTCCGACCGGTCTTGTCGGGTATTTCTTTTATTTATAAAATTCTTATGTCATACGATGTCGTTTCGTCAAAGAGTTTGGACCAATTGAATATTATGAAGGAAGTATAGAGAGAAGCTGGAGCGACTAGACGGTAGAGAAAGGAGGTGGGTGAGATACGTAAGAGAAAAGATGGACGACGAGAAGGGTGTATCCAACTATCCAGTAAGCTTCAGCTTACTTGAGCCGTCCCGCAGGGTCTCGCCAGTTCCGTGTTCCGTATCGATTTAAAACTTTAACTATCCTTATAATTACATATTGCAAAGTTGGGCCAAGCCGTCCCGTCCCGTTCCGTCCGGTTCCGTTGTGCCACCCTCCGTCAACTCGCTCCTTCTCCTATAAGGTCCTGCTCCCGCACCCCTCTTCGATCCTGGCTCACAGAGACGAACTTTCAAAGTTAAAAATTGTTTAAATTGTCGGTTAACTGTTAGCCGCCGGGGCTAATGAAACGTGGAGCCGCCGACCCTCTTTAGCCGCCCTGGAACTTTTCGACCTCCTTCTTTCGCTCTTTTCTCAGGTTCCCGTCACGTTGTGTTTGTCTCCGTACGTGTGCTTGCGTACTTCCGTTCGTCACTTTTCTATAGAAGTAGTCGGTGGCCTTTACGTCGGGCCCGTGAAAATTCCCACTGAAACGGCCAGAACGGAGCAAAAACATTTGGTTGAAATGAAACGTTCCGAGTTTTCTTCTCGCGCCAGCGGCTGAAACGAATGAGCAGTTCGAACCGTTCTGACAACTTTCGAGAAACGAAGATGAAAAGCAGAAGAACCCGGAAGTGAGAAACACCTATTCCTGCCGCTTCACCTTTTCCCTTTTATCTCACTCGCCCAGTCGACGCGTTTACCGGGTCCGGTCGGAGGAAGAGAAACGATTCTAATAATTCACTGAAAAAACAAAAGTTATCACAGGAGAATCGGACGTGTTGGATGTCGGATGAGTTGTACTAGAAGACCCCTCCCCTAATGACCTCCTTGATCGCTGGACCCTTCGTAAGGTACTGGTGGAACCAGCTACTTTAGAATGTCTGCGCGCGGTGCCTGCCTCTTGCGTCATGTATATAAGATGATTTTTTTTTCTACAATTTTTTTCCAGCCGGCAGCGCGTAACGCGTCTCATCTGACGATCTTCCGATTCTATGCTCCGATGCAGTATCGATATGGAGTATAGAGAGGATATCCTCTTTTTATTTATGCACTGTCACTCGAACGAATTTCTACTTGCGATTGAATTTATCCATGTGCGATTTTCCGTATCCCAAGTAAATAATCCATGCTTCTAAGATCAGGTAGAAGATACAATATAAATTCTGTATATAAAGTGTGCATTTGTGACATTAACGGTAGGTCGTTAACTGATCGGTGATTGGATATTCATCGGTGACACGTAAAATATTTTTACTCGGGATAGTATGGTTCAAGAAATCTTTTTTGCCTCATCTCTTCTCTGTTATCATATGGTATACTAATTCTTATGATATGGCTGCGGTTAAAAGAGAGAAAGAGAGAAAGAGAGAGAACACTACGGTCTCCTGACAGAGCCACGCTGCTGCGAGTAACTTAAACTCGGCGGAAAATTATAATTAAGCTCACCCGAGCAAGCAACTGTGAGAAAAGTTGTCCCAACTAGTGAAGGAAAATGCAAAAGACAGAGAGAGAGAAAGAGAGAGAGAGAGAGAGAGAGAGAGACAATATTTATTATACTAGGGCAGAGGCCCTGTAAGTATAAATGTAAAAGG
>JARQTJ010000520.1:176658-259033 GCA_030142635.1 Trachelus troglodyta | reverse complement strand
TCGGTACACAACGCCTACCAAGAGCTTGGCGGACTCAGGTCTCGAGACTTCGATGAATAGAAATTCAGGACGTGGAGAGAGAGAGAGAGAGAGAGAGAGAGAGAAAGAGAGAAAGAGAGAGAGAGAGAGAGAGTAGGGGTTAGTAGCGAGGAATACAGTGTGAGGAGGGGAGATACTCTTTTGCGGGGGCAGGAGAGTTCTTCGCTTGTGGGTTGAATTAGCGAATAACTACTCCCTGATGAAGATGCTAGTTCCTTTATTCAAGATCCAAGGGTCCAGGAAGTCCCAGTGTCGGAATAGGGATGCTGCACTGTCTCCTTCGTTTCTCAAAGTTTTACGACTTTCCATAGGAATCTCCTTTGGACCATTAATTAGACCTTCGAAATTTAATATGTAGCACATGTTCGGGTCAGGTAGAATCTCCCCCTTTGATATATAAATCATTGGAATCCCAGACTTTTTAACCCTCTCGTAGAAACAGGAGAGAAAGAGTGGTGGGGTGGGGTGGATGGAGGCAAGGCCGTGAAATATGACCCTAAAATTAACCGATTCCTTAATTACTCGTTCCGTTTTTCGACCCCGAGTCTCCGGCACAAGCTGGGGCGAGTAACCCTCTCGTTTCGCACCCGAAACCACTCGGCTCCTCATTAAGCATTTCACAGCGCGATGTAACCTTCCATCTCTACAGTAAGGCTTCTCTCCTTCTCCAAGGGCACGCACCCTCTCTATTGGCAAATCGCAGTTCGATCACAGGGGGCTTCCGATGGATATAGTCAATGATGACGCATCTGCCATTGCTCCCTCGATCCCATCAAGTGTTTAGTCTGGCGTTACTGGTTGTTGTGATAGTCGATCGGTGCTTCGGGTTCCGTTGATGCTGCTGCTGATGCACGGAGGTAAACCAGGATCGAGGATCCTAGAAACCGACACGTTCGGTCCAGTTGCTCCTGGCTATAGTCGGAGGGCCGGATCCGTGACTAAAGGGGATGAAGGGGCGCAGGAGGCAAAGGAGGGGATGCCGCGTAGGTACGTGTTCAGGATTAGGACGATCAATGCGGTAAGCCTTGTTTGTTCTGGGCTGGACCCTCACCGGATCTTGCTACTCCATTCCAGTTCACTGAATCCGCGGATGTCCAGATCCTTTGCACAAGGATTTACTTGCCTGCCCGTGCACCTGCATTTCCTAATCCGACCTTAACTTGCTTCCAAAGCAAAGATAATACCCAAAATTCAAAGACCCTATAAAGATTGGCGAGAGTTTTACTTCCGTTCTCCTGACGAAGTCCTCGTCCTGACTATACAAACACATGGCGATCGTCATTTACTTCAAGAACCGGTCACCCGTTTTTCGAGTCCCTGATCCCGGTACATCGGTACCCGCCTCCAGGTCCCCGGTACCCGGACAAGCGAAGTCGTTATGCTATTTTTATTTTCCTATCGTCGACTTTTATAGGTAAAGTTCCGCGGTGGGACTTGGAATCGGTAGTAGCCATGCCGGCAGTGGCGCACACAGTGAAGCGTTTACGGGAAATTGCACTTTGCAAAGAAGAGCAGCATCGCTTGCTCGACCATCCCCCGTCCCCCCCAGTGGCAGCCTACTTCTGTCCCGACCTCCATTCCCTGTCTCCGTATAGCTGGAGTAGGTATCCTTTCAGGAGCACAAAGTGTACACCGGAGGAATGCAGGCTGAGATCTTGAGCCTGTGTGCCCGTGGGTGCTCATACGTGCGCTACGAGAGGGCGATTGCCTGCGGGAAGTCTATGGGGCGCTTCAAGGAGCTCGCTGGGATAGTGGGGTCAGAGGGAATAGCAGAAGACCCCCGGAGGTCGGTTTGCGCTTTACAAAGAGGTCCGCGGGCATAAAGATAGCCCACTCATCCGCGAAGCGACTCCACTTTTATACATGTGTAGATACTAACCTACGTTGCAAGCCACCTAGCCGTACCTAGTGCACTCAATCGAGGTATCTCGAGAAATGAAGCGGATCTCTGGGGAACCTCGTCTTCGGGATCCTCGAGGAGGAAGGAGGCGACAGGGAGGCACCCTTTCGGAAAAGCGAAACGGAGGTTAAATCATGGAAGCGTCCAATGGTCCGGAAGACGAAGGGGCCCTCCTTCCCACCACCTCTACTCGACCCTACTTATTTCAATAGCTTTTTCTTGCTTCGTTTGAATAAGCTCGTGTCTGACGCACCCTTTTCGCCATTTGCCTCTTCGCGATTTAGCCCGTCCCTTCACAGAACGATATTTTCACACGAGATTCTTCTCTGCTTCTTCACGTGTTTCCTCTTCTGCATTCTCTCTCTCTCTCTCTCTCCCTCTCTCTCTCTTTCTCCATAGTGCTCGTGCAAGAGTGCAAGCTTTGCATCGACGCAATGAATTATACCGCCTCTATGATGCAGGGGTGATTTCTTTCCCGGATGCTCACGTATTATAATATAATGCTGGTATATAATATCTGAAAGCACATAAGCGAAAATCTGATGCAGGCTCGCAGTAGATCACCGTCACTGACACACTTCTCCAGCAGCGGCACCAGGAGCATCGGGGCACAGCACCCTTTCATGTGCCACCCCTATCGTAGAGAGGGTTCCGTTTCTGCTCTAGAACTCGTACGTTCGAGGGGTAGCCTCTACTTTACTCGATATCTCAGAATTTTTGTCGTTCGCGCAGGGGGTATTAGTCGCGATGGGAACTCGGCTGAAAATTCCCAAAGTCTGGCTCTGAAGTATTTATGAAGGCAGGGCCAGCCCCCATTTCTCTAGTTAATTCGGGTCTCGCTAGATCCGAGTGCTTTACGCAAAAAATGCCTTGGCTCGCCATTTTTATTATTTTTATATTTTTTTGTTTTTTCTCGTATTCCAACACCACCATTATCAGTATGGTACTCCTGGAGCTCTCCGTGGTATATTCATATACATATACACGTAACTATGTTGGCACTCGCGTCTAATCTTTATCCGATATCTCGATCTACATTGTGGTGAAACGTGCAGCGGTGGAAGCGCCGCGATGCCTAGCAGCCGCGTCGCGACGAAGAAAGGACTTGCGGTAGGGTGGGGGCTGCCGTGAGAGCCGCAGAGAGCAAAAACGAGGACTGTCGGTAATGCACGCCAACACGCCACTCCTCGCAGCGCACGGAACCAAATCGCACCCAAGTAAACTTTTTAAACGTAAAATGAATTCTTGTTTTCCGTTCTCACGGGCCCGAAGATCATCTCGAGTCTTGATCCTCGTGATGTGAACAATCATGTTGTCATGGTGGATGAAACGTCGGTGATCTTGCAAGAGAATCTGCACTTAGTTGGATCATGCTAGCTGATGAGAAAAACTAGGAGACATCCAAGAGAGGAGAGATTGAATGCTGAAGAGGAAGAGTCAAGAGGCAAAAGGAGAAAGAGAGAGTGGAGTGGTGGTCATAAGAGAGATTCAGGGGATGTCCGAAGCGTATTTCCGGTTAGTCGCTGAAGAGTCGAAAGGACGAGAGACATCCGGTGGCTCATCTTTCAAATGGACCGAGTTGGCTGGTTCCTCTCGATATTTTGTTCCGTCCTTCTCAGGGCTCCGTGTATATATGTCTACTTCTACGTATAGATTCTCTACGTCTATACTCGTGGATGCTGTATGTATATATATGTATATGTAATGTATATAGTAGGAACTAAATGTGTCTATGGTCATGTACGTTAGATACACGGATTCCGGGAAGCGAGATGAGTAGCCAAGTAGTACGAAGGAATATGAGAGGACAGAGGAGCCAGAAGCACTACTGTAAAACAGAGCATTATTATCCTTCTACTCCATTACCCGGGACACTAGGAGGCCGGGGGGGGGGGAGTTTGGGAGTCCTGGAGTTCTCGACTCCTGGAAGTTGGGAGGCTGAGCAAAAACCAAAAACCCGGGCAACTACGGGCAAGGGCCATTGACTCCGACACTAGCGCTTTCTAGCCCGACGTGATTTATCTTTGAATTCCTAGTTTTCCTCTTCCATCGCGTGCGGATGCTTCAATCTCCAAGAACCTCCCCTCTGTCTTGCCACTTCCCCCTCATTCCTCTCTGTCCTTCGTTCTCATTAACTCTATTTGTACCCACTGATCGATTCCAACTTGTCACAATTTTAAATATCTCATCATATTTTTCTCCAGTTCATCCACACAGTCCGCGTGAGATTCCTTTGGAATGCCGATAGAGTCAATAGGTCATTGATCTGTTCATTGATTGGCAATTCGCATTGCCTGGTAAAGTTCTTATGAGGCCAATAAGGAAATAGGAGGGCGGGAGAGAGAAAGGGGGGCGGTGACGTGGAGAGAAGAGAAGAGCAACGGTGAGTGAGCTGAGATGGGTTGAACTTGCGTTGGGATCCTGACTGGCAATTGATGTAATTGAATTAAAACTAGACTGATTAAGAAACCCTTAATTACACGGTCTAATAAGATACAACGCCTCGACTGGGCGCCGCAAGCTATTCGAACTCCCTGGCTAACTTTCCAAAGTGACGGCTGAGCTCAAGTCTTCGACGTAGATCCTTGCATAGTTGCAACTTGCATAGTTCCAAAGTAGTAGCTCACTTGGTTGCATCACTCGGATGCTGTAGTCTTGTTTAAACGAACCTTTTAACACTGAGAGCGCTTGTACGCTGGAGATATGAAAAATATTCCACGCTTGTTCCTTCAGCACATCTATATATATAATATCACCCTCGAATCTAAACATATTTAAGCGCAGAGAGAGAAATATAGCGGCGCAGCAGGGTGAAGAGTCAAGAGGGGGAAGGGGGGCGAAGGGGCACCCTGAAGGATTCTGGCCTTTTTATATACCAACTCGCGAGCTTATGAACATAACAGCATAGCAGCATAGCATATGAATAAAGTGGCCAACTTTTTGCTACATAAATCATCGTGTAATGTTCTCGCCATTTGAAAATACGCGGCACTCGCGCTGCTCCCTTGTACTTCCTTGTGCACGCAGTAGGGAAAACCGTTGAGGCAGTTTACGCGCTTACGCGAGACCCACTTGCGTAAGCGTAGACGAATGCTAACCTAGCGTGAAATTTCATTCGAGTTCCTCACCTTCATTCATACCGATTCACCCCAATTCAATCCCCCATTCGTTCCCATTCCTTCCCATTCAGCGACGTTCACCTGCATTCGTTTCTTCCATACGTCTTCTAAATCCTTTATCCAATTCATTTTTCCTATTCTTATTCGATCGACCTTCCTTATACTTGCGCCCCTTTTCTTTCTTTTAGTTACATCCTCGTCCATCAGGGATGTTGAGCTGCATCTTCCCGAATGCCATTCCGCCAAGTCGATTGCACTTTTCATAAATTTCCCAGGGACTCTCCCTTCGTGACTTTAAAGCGTTTTAAGCCAAGGATTTTATTCTCGAGGCCTAATCAAGAAGAGTAAACCCAAAGTGACGTGGAGAGTGAGTTGCCGGGAGGGTGGGAGGCAGAACCTTTTGCAGATACGAATCAATGCATTACTCCGAGTTGGAGCAGGCATCCTGGCAAACGGAAGCAAGACAGACGAAGAATAAAGGAGTGACTGCAAGAGAGAAAGAGGAACTCGGAAGAGTAGACTTGTAGGTACAACGTTGGTATGGTACCTTGGGCAGGGGTAGTTAGCCAATAGCGTTGCAGAGCTACATCGGATGAATATCAATGAGAGATACCCTCCCTGGCATTTTACAATTTTCTCGCGTGTGAGTCCTACGATCGCTTGTTTACGCAGGGGCTTGATTGAAAACGCTGTTTCTCGTTGCGCAATCCGGTTAAGCTTTTCACAAAAAGAGGAGTCGAACTCGTTATGTCGAGCGATGCATTGCGAAAGGTCATTTCTAGACTAGTTACCATTCAGCCTTTAGAATAATACTCGAATGACAGTAGTCGACATAGACAATCCAAAATGCTTGTGTAATTTTCAATCCTAATTGGTCCAGAGCGAGACACGTGACAATGACGTATCGCTAACAAGGGAATACACGTAGTGCCAATGGTAGAATATTTTATTTTAACGAAATCTATTTTTTTTTTTTTGGACAAACGGAAAAGTGATACTGCGAATACAAAAGAACGAGAGTCGGGGTTGAAATAATTTGAGTGTAAAAGAGATGATGAGAGTGGGATAGAGGGAGTGAGCGAGAAGAAATTGAGGCTGAAGTGAGGGAGAGACACGCTAAAAGATAATCAATACAGCCTCCGGTGGAGCAGGCTACCCTAGAGATACGGCTTATGTCCACATGCTCCTGTTAGGATATCTTTGTCTCGATAAAGAATCCTTTGTCTCTGTTTATTCCTTACGAATTTCTCTCTCTCCGCTACATCGGGGTATCCTCGCAGCATCCCTCTCTGAACTTGGGTTAAAAAGATTTTCATTCCTATTAGCGTTTACTCCTTCTGCTTCTGGCGTTTCTCTGATCTGCGGATGATGATTCTTTCTTGGTAACGTCTGCGGATTCCTCTGGAGGCTTCGGAACTCTTGAAGAAGATGCCCCCCCGTACGTGAAAATCGAATCGCTTCCAGGATCATCCGTGAATCGTAAGAACGTCTGGGACGTTGCGATGTGCGAAAACCCATGACTACCCCCTTGCCAATGGGATCCAGAGGGTTGAAAGAAATGCGTAATGTGCCAAGGGGGTGCTGTCTCACGGCGAGCTCGCCTCGTGGACTAAAACTGCGAATCAAATTCTTGTCGACCAATGTCTCCCTCGGGATATCATAGGGACATGCACGGGAAACCACGAAATTTCGTACGAGTTGAGCTTGCACTTAAAGAAAAGCGTATAAAGATAATACCGTTAACTTTTATGGTGGCTTTCTATACGGTCAGTCAAGAAATTCCTAGGAAATGTTGGAAGGCGCCAAAACGAAATAAAAACGAATAGGTAAATCTGGGGAAATCGAGTAAAGTAACGGAGGAGATGAAATGGTAAAATCTGAGGATGTAGTCGGGGTGCTGGAGTAAAATAAGATAGATCGAGAGTGGTTCCTTAGAGAAGGCTCGAACCCTCCTAAAGCTTATCTCTGCATTTGCCAGTTTCTCGTAGGGCGAATCGCCGGGAGCTACGATCCCTTATACGAATCCACATATAGTTTTCATGTCATATATCGGCTTGAGGTTCTTAAACTAAATCAAAGAATTTCGCGGATTTGCGATCCAGACTCTTTCTCTTCCCATTGGAAAATGTTGGAATGCTCCATATGTTAAAACGTTGGAAGAATTTTTTTTCAAGCGAAGCATATGGAGTTTTAAAGTTTGTTTCTCTCTAAAGAAAAATTGCCAAGAATTTCTAAATTATTCTAACGTCGATAGTTATGATTTCTACGGTTACCAATACGCTCCTATATTCCAGGCCCGGTTATAATACTCGGTCCAGGGGGTCGCTGCTATAAATAGCAGGACACCGGCGACAGGGTGCAGCGCAAGAGAGAATTCCAGCGAGTTGGCACACAATGGCCCCGCGAAAGTCATCCCCGCTGGGCCGGAAGTAGACGGGCGGCCATCTTGCCAACCGGACGTGCATCCTAAATGTCTTGAGAGATTTGTATATGACGCGGGCAGCTATCTCTCTCTCTCTCTCATACATACCTAGGGAAGCTCCACAACCTGCTAGCAACACAACGTTATTCCAGTTTCTAGGAGTCGCGCCATTATCGCCGAGTTTGAACTTGCGACATGCCCGCTCCAAAGCGGCGCTCATCAGTAGAAACGCGGAATGCGGAATGCGGAACGGCTTCATTCAAGACCCTATACTATAATACTGTATACTATGTACGTGTGGCGATGCTCTATCTCAATTCTCAAGGTACGCGCGTATAAAACAACCAAGAGGCTGGGGACTTGCATAATGTAACCTGCATAGAGTGCAGCACATATAGCCCCTAGGGTGAAGCTTGTAGGATGCAGTATGCAATGTGCAATGTGCTGCACCCTGCAGGCTGTACCGAAGTCTGTGTGAAGCGCAAACTATGAAGCGTTATTCCGCTTCACTCTCTCCCCCCTCCCCCTTTGACTCGCCCCTCCACTACTCTCCGCCACCTCATCTTCCTACTCTGCGTTACTGTCTTACGCCTCTTTATCCTCCTGATCCTTATACCTAGCTACCACGTCACCACCAGCGCTACACCCAACCTATAACAGTCCGGAGGACGAAGAGGGGCTGAAAGCTGCTGCTTGCCTTTCTTTACGGGGCGTCCTCAACCGCACGGCATAACTTTATCAAATTTCATCAACACTCTCGGGGGCTCCTTGTTACTTCCCACAGAAACCTGAGGGACTTTGGATCATTTATGGGACGGCGTCGGCTGTATTTACGCTCCGCATGGCTATTGGCTGTTACGGGCCGATTAAATCATTCAGGATATTTGGTGCGGGGATTGGGGACAGGAGGGGAGGGATAAGGAGTGGACGAGGGAGATTTATCGGGTTTCGTATTAATCGCGCGAGTGCTCGTACGTTAAGCTCTTCTTTTTGTCTCGATGCTAGTCTAGTCGTTTTTGTCAATTAGAATATCGAGGATTTATTGCTGTGGCTTTTGGCAGGACTGGCTTCGCGTCTTGAGTTAAAAAGCTCCCTCAGGTCTCAGGAAGATCACTATACCGCCTAGTACAAGTGGTATCACGAACCTGGGCATCGGGACGATAAAGTTTTTGCTTAAAAAGTCCCTTCAGTTTAAGATATTCCAGTCTGGTCTAGTCGGGGTTGGCTAAAGCACCGAGGGAGCCCACTCCGCTGATATCCCTCGGGACGCAAGGCTCTACGTTTCTCTATGCCCTACACCCTTATCTCCCTAACCAACCTCCCTCCGTACCACCACCCTTGCGCACACGTACAGGCACATCGTAGACAGCGCGGCAGCCTTAACCTGCGTCGCGCCGCCATTCCTTTGTCTTTGCCGAAGAGCCCGGAAGGCGCGACCTCGAGGGTCTAAGGCCGCAAGCTACCCTTATTAAGGATCCTGAGATCATCCCTGAAGTATACCGATGCTTCCAGGATGTGGGATGTGTAGCTCAAAAGATGCAAAGAAGTGCAGTTGGGGGGTGGCTGGGGGATGGGCTGGCTGGCTTGGATCTACGGAAGGGTGAGAATCACCTTGGCCAGAGTGTAGCCAGTTAAAGAGGGGTGTTTGTTCCCGCATGGCGACACGGCAACATGGGCTATCTGGAAGTTCGATGTTTGCACAGCTTGATTCATACCCCCTGTATCCCGGTGGTCTCATCCGCATGTATCCGCCTGATCCCTGTGCGGCGCAGGCCAATGCTCGACCGTTTTACCTAGCTACCCCTGTCTGGGCACACACGTGGAGGACTGTGGAGGAGGAGGGAGGGGGAGGTGTGGGGGGAGGACTACCGTTCACCGGGCTGAATTTGTGGAGGGTTTATTCGGGAACCCCGCGGGATTCGCAGGAACAATATTCGTATAACGTAAGTCCAAAATACTTGGAGCTGCGTGAACCACCCCTGCTGGATCCTTCTTTATTGACCAATAAACATCCCCTAATTTTTTCCTCGGCGCACGGCGTGACATTAAAAACTTGAACAATATCCTTAATTGTCGGGGAAAAAGTTCGCAGAGTCACGGAGGCGAATCGAGGCGCACGAAGGCGGACTGTGCCGAGGACGATTTTCTTTAAAAGCTCGAGTCAACTCTGGACCAAGGAGGCCCCGTGCAAGCTTAATTCGAGATAATTAAGGAGTGCCAATTATAAGTTGACAATCTGTCGGGGCAGCTCTGCCTCGCCGTCACGCCGCCCCGTCGCTGAAGATCTTGGCTTGCCGAGAGGGGGTGGTCCTTCCTTTTCCATCTCTCCTTATCCTTTTCACTTTTAGTTTCATGTAATATCTTCCAACCACCCTCCGTCCCCTCTCACTTCGTCTCTTCTTATTTTCGCCCCTCTGCCAAGGCAGCAGCCTGTCGCACCCTGTTTACACGGCTTGAAAATCGTTCCTTCTGGAACACTAATTACATCGTTCACAATTGTACCTTGTATTCGATAAGATTGGAATTGGCCCAAAAGTACAGTTTCGAAGTACTGCAGAAATTTAGGAGCACGAGGGGGTGGAACCATTAGAATGATTAGCCGAGGCCCAAGCGTTTTCTCATGGTCCTCACGAGATCCCATCTAGGACGTTACCAAGAACATTCTCAGGAGATCGATCTTCCGCGAGTTTAAGTACCAAAAGAGGAAACGTATGGTGGCTCGTACCTGTACCAGAATAATGTTAAGACCCACCCCAGTTCCATCAGGGTTCTTCAAGAGGATTTTCCACAAAGTCGCGTGCTTGGTAGGTTTCTTCGAAATTTCGAGCGTACGCGAACCAGCAGCCAAGTGGGTAATAAGAAAATTTGAAAATGGCCCACGGTTCCATTTGTCATTGTCATCCTGACCTGAAATGGCAGCAACCGGAGTACCGGAATACCGTCACCTTCTCTTTGGATGCTTTTAACAATATTGTAACCCACGCTTACCCCCTTGACTCGCTTCGTCTACCTCCTGCCTCATCTTCATCCGTACCCCGTCTAACGTAAGTCCTTAAAGAGGTAAAAGACTTTGAATTTGAAAGTCTTAAATTCCATTCCAGCGCAACTAGGCTGCTGCGTGATCGACCTCCATAACCTCGAGCAGTCGTAGTTTGAAAATCAGCGATTGCTCCTATTCCAATTCAGCAAGTTGAACTCCTTATTCTTGTCCCGTAGCAACCGAACTGAGGGGTAACAAAGTTTCTCCAGGAAATACCTCTACGTCCCTGCATCCCGAATGCATCTCAGCTTCCTGAAATTGCTGGTTGCGCATCACCCAGGAGAGTTCAGGAACGAGAGAAAAGTCTCAACCTTCTGCCTCCAATTTTCCTGAGAGGCGCAGCCGAATCTTGGACACGAGCAAGGCGAGTTTAGAAGTAGCGGTATATGCTAAAAGATTTACACCTGAGCGACGAACTGGATTCTCTATAAATTTCACAAGAACTATGCCTACACGGTATATCTATATACTTCGTAGTATCCAGCATCTATTCTCGAGTCTCGTTGCTTTCATATTTTCCTTCAAAGACATCCGTTCAGCATTCCACACCTGCGGCTGCACCTGAACTCGTGGCAGCAATCCCAGTAATGACGTCAGCAACTCGAAATCCCATATCACTCATAGAAATTATCACTCCGGAAAATTCGTCGATTTCAATTCAAATGGTGTCTGCATATATGTATATATATTTATACATTGTATAGAGAATAGAGTACAGTAGAAGCATACATAGATAAACTATTATTGTGGAATCGTTCTGGGATTATTCCTCTGTGCGATTATATCTCTCTATACGATAATCAGTCCAGATGCATCAAGAGATGCGCTTACGCGGCCAGAATCGCTCGAATGGAAACTCCTTCCACCTTTTCGCCCTCTCTAGGGAAGTTGCTACTCAAAGCCTGATACATCCCAGGTCGTGGGGGCTGCAATTCTGGTTCAGGTGAAATCGATGGCTCATGAGAACAAGTAAAAGAGAGTGTGTGAGAGCGAGAGAGAGAGAGAGAGAGAGAGAAGGGATGGGAGTTAGGGAAAATGAGAGAAACTGAAGAAGATGCAGCATCCCTGAAGAGAATCGGATTTACGGTTTACAGAGAACGCGATGAGATATCCACTTTGTCAATTTGAATCCGACTGCAGCTAGCTTGGTATATTTGCGTCGAGGAATAATTAATACTGTGTCTGTCGTTCGCAACTGGAAAAAAGTATATTTGTAGCTTGCATTCAAAGGGATTTTCATGTCCCCGGAATTTCAGTACTATTTTCTGTATTGGCATGCACACGTATTTATATTCCAAAAATAAAAGTTAACTTTGAAAATTTTAATCTACGGAATCCCCATTGTTACATGGACCAACTGTATCTGTACCAAAGATCTTTTTTTTTTGTTACAGGTAAACCGGCCAATATCCCAAATCGAGAAGTGGTTGTTACTGTGGAACAAATTTTCAGAATCCAACAATTTTTTAATGTTTTCAAATTCGCATCTTCATACGTACGTAACATCCGGACAACAATGGCATGGAGCACCTTGTATATAATATAGAGAATGAATCGTGTAGTCTCACAGCAGTAATACGAAGTATGATGCCAGTGAAAATATCATAGCTGATCTTTGCCCTTGTGGACTCATCTTTCGTTCCGTAGTGTCAGTGTAAAACATTATGGCAACCCCTAATACGGGCATTAGAAGGGAGTTTTATTACGAATCTAGTCAATGCCGAGTGTAATCCATGAATTATCCTCGGTAGTCCATTTCTCCTTTCAAAGTTTGACCCAGTGCCGGGACTCTGGGGAATTTAATGCATCGCGACGATAGCCAACGACAGACCTTTGTACTGCGTACCTGGATATCCATTTCGAATAATTCGGATTCCATGTGTGAGGGAAACGCGAATTCCCTTTCCTGAAATATACCTACATGGAGCTGTACACGCAAAGTTGTGCAGGAGAAGAGAGAGAGAGAGAGAGAGAGAGAGAGAGAGAGAGAGAGAGAGAGAGAAAGAGAGAGAGGAAAACCAAATAACAAAATGGTATAGAAAAATACAAAAGTAGATAGAAAACATGAAATATCCTATAACATATTGTTGGGATGAAGTCGATTACGATTTTTTAACTGTACTTTTATTATTTTTCAGAATTTTTAGTCCCTGTTGCGAATCATATTGTAATAAATAATCGGATTGGCTCCCGCAGCGGATGGTCATAGGAACTTTATTTATGAACCGGGTACTTTCTCACTCTCCTCCCTCCCTCCCTCTCCCTCTCTCTCTCTCACTCTCTCCCTCTTTACCCCTTCTCAACCAATCTCCCATCTCCTGTCGTATCCCCGGGCCTTCCAAAAGCATAACCAAATTGTAAAATATGTCACCGGTCGCGTATCGCGTATTGCCTATTGCGTATCGCATGTTTCCCATGCACATCGCTCCCGGCAGAGCCAAAAATAATTTCTGTTATTCCCTCTTCCACCCTTTCCCCGCGATCGTTCGGAAAAAATGACCACGATATTTCAGCGGCTCTGTCAAAATACCGCAGAGATACTCGATCATCTCTTTGAATGATTTCACACATAAACCATAAAGAATTACAAGTGAAAATTGTCAGTAATACGAAAATATAAAAATCCCATAATACGAGTACACAGCCACCTAGATTTTTCTATTTAGCCGAATCGTTAAAAAAAATTACATTATTGTTCAAATAGTCGGCCATTCTCTTGTTCTTTTATTCTCTCTTTCTCTCATCCTCTTATTACTCTTTTTCTGTATTCTCCCATTCTCGTGCGCGGGTTGCGTTCGATGACTATTTTAACGAGTAGCCTTTTTATAGGGGTGTAAAGTCTAACTGGCGAGGATGGCATGTCTTTAGCCAGGATAGGCGTAGCCGCGCATAAACCTAACGTAACACTCACGTGGGCGAGACTCTAAGGGTAGGTGCTGGAATATCTGCTACGTGCTAACTCGTAAGTCGAAGGTCGTAGGTCGCAGGTCGTAAGGCCAGCGTAGTAGCTTCTGCAACACAGCTTCAGTACACTTTAAGGCCTCGTGGTGACCTCGGGGTGACAGGTCGTTGACAGGACGGGTGATAACGGAGCGTGACCATGATTTTCTGATAAGATGGATCCTGAAGATACAATGGGAAAGGGCATTAAAAGGATATTAGGCAAGGGATATTAACAGGAACAGGCGTTGTTATTCCACCTGTCACTTTTTCCCGCATTCGAATGACGATCAATTTTCCCTATTGAATTTCACCCCTCAGGACTCGTAGCTCTTTGATAGGAATCATTTAATGAGAATAGTTGATTATTTCATTCAGGCAATCTGAATGATCTTGTCGCTCCTGCTCTTGGTTAATCATCCTGTAATCTCGAAATAATCGGTACAGGGGCGAACAGAGGATCAAAAGAGAATGAGAACACGTGCTATCGTGGTTACGCGAAACCTTCATTATGCCATCTTAATTGGGCTTTGCTTATGTATTTTATACGCTAGGCGTCGCCATGCTAACCGGTTATTAAGCTCCGTTTAGAGGCGAGCGATTATCTTTACTTGGAAAATAATTGCAAACTAATTTGCCTGCCTGGTTGCGAAACCATTTAGATTCTGAGGCTTCGGTCTGGAAAAATAACTCACAATGAACGAATGGGACTGTAAAGAGTAAAATGATCCTGACCGCCTTAATGCTCTCTATTTGCGTAACTATACTGGCATGCATATAGATATAATCATCTGACGTTGCGGCACACGTATCTGTAGTATAGGAGCAGTACACTTCGTACTTGCGAGAGAGAGTGGATGCTGTAGTGCATACAAGTGCAGTGGATTACGAGGACGTGCAGAGTCCCAGGCGATAAACGTGAATCGAGACGTTCGGACGATCTACCTGGCGCTAGTGGCGTCGCGACGGTTCCCAGGATGTATTCCGCGTCGTGCGCTCCTTCCATGCGGCGATTATACTTCGACGTCGGTTATAAAGGTCGTTTCTCGAATGTCGCCGAACGGAGAATATCTTTATCTTTACGAGGCCTTAATGTTTTTAATTTCATGGGGAATTATCATAAACGGAACGAGTCGAGGCAGGGGCACTTTGTTGACGTTCGACCGTAAAACCCAACCCTCGTGCATAGCTGCGCGCACTTCCAAGAGTTACCGCCAGGAGGATTCCAGGTCCCCATTAAATATTAACAGTCAAATGTTAAGCGTCACGAGATGCCCCGCGCGTTTATCTTCGAGATCTTGAAGATCCTGGCTATATCTATGGATGGGCAGGGACACGTTTGCACGAGGAATAGGAATCGCCAAATTTCATCAGCGGAGTTTTCATTAACCAGCGGAATCACCAGACTCCTAATATTGCTTTTTATTTGTCTGAAAGTCCTAAGTTGGGAGTCGAAAAATTCTCCCCTGTTCAAGGAGTAATCACCATATTCAGGGTGCATTTTTGGTAACGTCGACAGGTTCTCTAGGATCGACGTTTCTCTGGTAACCTGTGCGAGGAGACCCGACTACGTTTCACAGCATTCCAGACAATATTCATTTGCTTTGACACCGGAAGTGCCTGACTGGAATCCAAGATACCTATAGTTTCGTTCAGGATGTGCGAAATTGTACCTGAAATTTCGAGGCACGATCGAATTTGGGTTTAATTGGATTAGCCGTAAGACGTAGTCGAAGCACCGAATTCTCTGTCTGTTTTCACCGGAACAGATCTCATTGGCTGATTTCTCTTGGTACCTCGTAATTTATCGTTAGATATTTTTTGCCCTACTTGGTACTTATTAAAAATAATTGTTTACCCTGTAATCCTCCTGTATAATCCTGGTGATGCAATGTTATAGCTACTTCTCGTATTTCGAGATACGGGAATATCTTTTGAGAGACTAAGAGGAAGAAATGAGATGTGGTAATGTAATTCAAAAAGGAGTCCTGCGTGGTTCTTTCTGGCGCCCGCAGGTGCTTCGTCGTGTAGCAGGGCTCAAAGAGAAACCCATGAAAGAATCATATCCGGGTCGATTATAAAAATAAAGGCGGCATTAAATTGCAAATTGCCGGGTTCGCCAGCGGCGGGAAGTACGGAGACGCGTTGGAGTTAGGTACACGGGAGGTGGTCCAGGGTGGTCCAGGGTGGTCCAGGGTGGTGGTGGCCTACGAGGACGGTCTAAAGAGATGGGACGGGGCTACGACAGAGGGTGGCTGGCGACGTTACAGGCATTTCAGGACTGCTTTCTAGGGGCGAAAGAAAGGCGAACGAACTGTAGCTTCCTCGTGGGACGTATCTATCGTTCGCCTACGGATATTCGATCCCACGACTTTTGAAATCCTCATGAAAAGTTTCATAAGACAGAAGCATCTCACTTCGAATGAAATTATAAGAAATTGCAACGTGCCATTCCTTTTACCCATACCGAGGATAAGATGACTCCAGAGGAGACACGAGTTAAAAAAAAGGTCCAGAAATGGCGACATATCTGATTTCAAACACGAGTATAGACATTTTTAATGAAATCTGAGAAATCAAAGGGTTTCTGGTACACCTATCCTTAGTCTACCCTCACATTATTCATATATCCAGTGTCACCGTGATACTGAAAGAGGATTTCACCTGGCGGTTCACGAGGATGTCACTATGGAAAGAGCAAGAGAGAGAGAGAGAGAGAGAGAAAGATAGAGAGTAAAGTGCAAGGTGCGAGACGCGAGGTGTGAGAGGGCGAAGGGTTTAAAATAATAGTGGAACGTCGGGTGAGTCGCTCGCGAGAGGAGTGAGGGAGGACTCCGCCCCGCGAAATATGGCGAGCTTCGCCAGAACGTGATTGGGTGACGGGAGGACCCCGCGGCTTGCAAGGCAAGACATTGGTGCCCTCTTTGCGCCCCCCCGCGCTCTTCATCCCCCTCGCATACCCCCCTCTTGGCCATCAGCCTCATTCTCTCTCTCTCTCTCTCTCTCTCTCTCTCTCCTCCCCCTCTCAACCCTCTCTGGTCCTCTCAGTCCTCTCGCCCTGTGCCAGGAGCAGAGTCCCCGTCGTTCTCTTCCACGTGTACCCTCCTCTCTTACTTCTCCTCGCTTCACTTGCGCTAGACCCTGAAAATATCCCCCTCTATTGTCTAGACCTCTAGACCGTTCACGCTAACTCCGACACCGGGGCTCCCTTCCTCCTATCATCCTAGCTCCACCAGGACATTTCAGAGTTTGCGAGAAAGTCAAATTCGAGGAACCAATTATTGTCTACCCTCATGGTCTTCTTGTGTGTCAGGGATATCATTCCCCTATGTACTTAGTACACAGTATACATCTATCTTCTCTACTCAACTTTCGCCCTCGTTACACATTGATACGAAGATGTGGAATTGCTCAAGACTCTCGGCTATACTTTCTGGTTTGAGGGTAATTTTTCTCCTTTTGAAATATATGTGCTTTACATTACCTCCACGAATTGCGAGCGTGCCAGCGAGCAGTTTCGGGCCGTTTGAGGATAATTGGGGCCGAGTGTTTTTAGAAGACTCGTAAGGGGTGAGTGAAAATGAAGGATGGAGGAAAACAGAGAGAGAGAGAGAGAGAGAGAGAGTCGTAGGGAAGATATGTAGTTGTTTGCCGTGGAGGGCGCGGATAGATTAATCATCCCTTAAGCTCGGGCAAGACACACGCGGTGGGGCAGCACTGCCGGCTTAATCCAGTGTTTCTTCCCTACTGGCACCCTCAACCACCTAGTAGCTGCTACCCGGGAAACAAATGTAATATGAACGTCGCGACATGTTACACCTACTTGGGGGTAGATTGTCTGACTCCGACTTACATCCTTATCTCGGGCTTAATGGATGCTCTTATTCGTGTGATGAATTAATCCGAAAATTAAACGCTCGTATACGGAAGTTAAGACATCCTGAATTCTCACGCATGTCCTACTCGTATGTAAAGTAAATTGCAAATTCTTCGCTGCTCGTGAAATTAATGACCAAACTACTCAGACACGCGTTCACAATTGGCTAAGCTTTATCTGATAATCAGCCCACGATAAAGCTCTGCTTGTTGTAAGAATCTCAATATTCTCGCATGAAAACATGCACGGAAATGCATGCAGGCGATTGCATTTCTTTAAAAAGCACGCATAATTACGTAAAATATGCTTTTGAATCACGACCACTTTTTCTCAATAGCATTACGCGTCAACTGTGAGCTTTCAAGATGGCGACGTCCAATCTTTTCGGATTTTCGAATTCCGCAGCTTTTGATGTCCTCTAGCAGAATGAAAAAAAAAAAATTGCCAGCGCCAAATCCTGATATACAGAGACAGTGTAATAGCGTTGTATTCTCATAGCAAACCGAAAAGCTCTTGCAGACGTCCAGACGCCCAGACGCCATGAGCTTCTCACCTTGTGCTTTTTTCAGATAGATAGAAGCTAACGCACATACCAGTCTGGATAATGTAAAACATAAACATATTGTAGGGCAAGGGAGTTTTCTTATGCTGGGAACGGCGAGAGACGTATAAAGTTGTACGTGAGATATGCGTAGTGCTGTAGTACTAGTGCTAAAGTGTAAGTGAAAAAAAAAAGAAAAGTAATGAAAGGGAGTCTACGATGTAATTTCATATCGCGAAGCTCGTGCTTGTAGTAGCTTTCAATGGTCGCGGCGGTACCAGGAGATTCCTAGGTACGCAGGTGCACCTCACTTTGAAACTGCCAGGAAAAAATGTCGCTTGAGAAATTTAAGGCCCTTTTAAAAAAAAGCCTCGTAAAGAGATGTCCTTTATGGGGTGATCCACTATATACCGTATACATACCTTATTGTGGTTGTGCTTTGCTGGTTCCCAGTCGACGAATAGATTTTTTTCCCCCGAGCTTTATGAGCTTTCTAGGGATATTTCACTCTTATAAGGAATTCTTGGTGTCCATTCCATTCGAATGTTAGCTGGTTACCAATTTCTGAAGAATCAGAACGAAGAGAATACCCGTAGAATTATCAATGGATATACAGACTTTAACAATTGTTGTTCTTCTACTGCTTCGTCTGCTGAAGAATATTGAATATATCTCTGTATATGTATAGCTAGATACAGCTGTCCATCTCACAGCAGGATGCTGTAAACGTTCTCATCACTGCTTATCTGTACTAATTGTCATTAAAATGAAAATTGCCATATTTTTTAATGTTTGACAATCTCTTGATCAGCAGCATCGACAGCTCTATTTCTGTGTTAAAAATAATTGTGTAAAACGATACTGCAGAATAAGCAATTGCATAATTCTATATATATGATTATTTATATATTGACTATACATATACATTTAATGTCGATACTATACGCATAGACAGTTGCGTCACTGGAACTGACCGATCAGGTTTTAATGCGCAGCGCAATCGTGTCAACAGGAAATCGATGCAACAAAAATTCAGCCGCGGTGTTAATTCTCGTAACAGTGACCCCACCCCCCTTCTCGCCCCCTCCCCCCTCCTCCTCGATACCAGATTCGAATTCGAATTTATCCCTACATACGATTCCAGCATCCACTACAAGTGACTGATGGACGTGGGAAATATCGACAGGCTCTCTTCATTAAAAGTTGGGCATTTCTACTTTTGCTCCAGGGAATAATTAGCGTCTAGTACTGTGCACGATAGACAGAGTACTCTTATCACAGACGTATATGTGAATTCTTATAAACCTTATCGATGGCTAATCAAAAGTTCAAATGGCATTCCAATTTCACTTCTACTTTACTGACTACAAAAGTATAGCTTGTGACGTGATTTTTCGAATCACGGTCCCAAGGCGGTTCCGGTCACCGATATAGTTAACGTTCTCGATTTCCGGTTCCCTTCGGGTCGTCACCCTGCTCAGAAGCTACGCTCTCGGATTGATTTGCATAGTTATGTCAAGGCTCTCGTAAGATTCAGTTATAGTTTAGTTGAGGTCGAGGTGCTCGAATCTGCCGTGGGGAGATAGTCTCGACGTACAGAGTTGCCCGGCAGAGGAGACGACCCGACGGAGACGTCTCCACGGACCGGCGGAAGCCCGGGTGAGATACCGGCGCCCCGCTGGACATGAGCAGAGGGCTGTAGAGCGGGCGGAGTTATAGTTTTGTTACGGTTAAGGGCTGGAGAGGAACCTCCTGCCCGAGTTAAGGATGTGGTGTTCAGGTGACGCCCGATGACCTGGGGAAGCGGCCGAGGAGGATCTCCATATGATACGTACCGATTCCCTAAGGAACGCTCTCGATTTGGTTTAAAGGGACCTCTCGAAGGAGATAGAAGAGAGATGAAAATGAAAAAAAAAGGGAAAAAAAGTATCAAGACGGAAGGTAATTGAGAAGTACAAAAGCTTAGCAGCACGTATCAGAAATCTCGTTATGCAGCATTAAGAACGCGAAGAACTCGCGTGCTTTGAAAATAAATTGGATTAGAGAGAGCACCTTCAAGAGACGACTGAAAGATTTCGTGATCTATGATCCATAACGTGTCACTTTCCTTCCTATTCGTCTGAAACATAGCTTTACAGTTTTCTTACCTGTTTCACGCTTTTTAAATAAGTTTTTACCCCTCTCTCCCGCCCCTCTCCCACCGCTCTGTAAATGTACCCTTGCGTTAGATGAACTTGATCTTTTTCGTTGAGCTCCTCAATCGCACATTTCGTATATTCGCGCTTTCTTGCCGAACAGGCGGTTAATTTTGAAACGATGAAATATTAAAGCTAACACAGCCCCTGGACCCCATGAATAGCAAATGCACAATCTCAAGATCCAGCAGCCTGTAGCTTCAACCCTAAGTTAGGCCATGAAACGTAGTTCAAGCCTGGTTCATCCTGACGGGATGGTACGACACACCCTGGCTTACTTATTTCTCCCTCCAGTTTGCCCTTCAAACTTTTTCTACCCCTTCACGCTGCCCCTTGTCCCTCCTAACACTCTCAGAAAAAACTTTTAACTGGATACATTACTTGCTTGACTACCGACGCCTCTTCACGTTTTTTTTGTTCTCCATCTTTTTCTTCTTTTTCTTTTATCATAAGCGAGAAGCTTTTAAACTCGGCTTGCATAGGTGCATGATGTTAGGGATTTCACGGGACGTCCTGAGAAAATGAATAATCTCCCTGGTGCTTTTTTGCCAGACGCGAGACTTCGCCTCTAACGAGGTTAGAGTGATAAATTTATAGTGTTAGGATCCATATTAATTTATTCTATACTTTTTTTTTATACTTGGATGGATATTTGGTGCTTGACGTTAGTCCGTGCGGAGCAATATCTCCTGGTGAGGTCATGGGACAATTTCCACAGGACAGCACGATATAACAGTATCCGTTTTGCGAACGCCGGAAACGGAAGCGATGAAGCCCTCCAGCCCACTTCCTGGAGATTAACTCTCCGCGGATGGGCGCCCCTGTTTTCCACCTAGAATACCCCTTTACGGATGGGTATTATGCGCTTGTGAATTAATCGTCTTGTTGCCAATTAATTTTTAGGAATAACCGATGAAAATTTTAGGCTTCATGATACTTTTTCAGAAGGGAGCTTCAAGTTGCATTAGTTCCGAGGAGTGTTATGGCAAATCGATTAGTTCGATTAGTTTCCTTCCTATCCGCTGCTTTCCTCTGAACGATGACAGATTGTTCTCCTAGGGGTAGCCTGGGCATTATTTTCAAGTTCCAAGCGATATTTCTCTCAGGGATGCAGGAGTACAAAGCCAAGGGTTCAGTGGTTCAGTAACCAGGGGGTTGCTGAACTGCTGGTCTTTCGAATCTCCAGACAGCAGAAACCGTGAATGTCCCGCGCAGGGCCAAAATTCCTGACCTAGGATGTTGACGTGGAGGTAGCGACGGCAGGAAAAGTGGTGGGTTGTCGGTTGTGCCAAATCGCGAAGTCAGGTGATAGTTTAAGGGGCAGGACTCCGCGTTGCTCGGGCTTATCGACTAGTCGATCAGTCGAGGCAAGATTAACCGACTCGATTGGGAATCATTTGTGATTGTTTATACTTTTATAGACGTGAAATTGTTTTGTTGATAACAATGATAACCAGCAGAATTATAACGAATTGTGCCAATGGGCCATGAAATCATTAAAGGGTTAGATTCAAAGTGCTAGAACCGATTTGTGTTCGCAAATTATGATGCAGGCAAGGCTCTTTAATTTATAGTCTTTAGTGGTTAACGGTGTTTCGCGACGTGTTAATTGGCCCGTTAGTCGCGTGCTCATTCCCTCTCGAAGAATAACCCTAGAGTGAGAGTACCGATGAAATGGAGGGGAAGAGCCAGACAATAAATACATTTGAATGGGGTTGATATCAAAGGGAATCAGAAAGAGAGAGAGAGAGATAGATAGAGAGAGAATCACATGTAGTATCGAGCGCCGCAGTTTATCGTGGATGGGGTAGACATAAAATAACATGCAAACGTTACGGTGGATCCAGTAATGTTAAGGGATTATAAGGGTATTTTTAATAGAGTTACCAAAGCTCAAGTCAGAAATAAAAGCGATAAATAAGAGGATGGATGACTTTTAAGAAAAATCAGAATCGTCTTTAGAAATTATATTTAGCAACGAGAATCTGTTAGGAACTGAGAATAAAGGTGCTCATTGCTGGCGGGAGTATCGGCAGGAGGGGATAAGGTACGAGGAGTGGAAAAGGTTAGGTATAAGCAGTAGTACCAGGGAATCGAGAGATTACATTTTTATTTACCCAGCCAAATGAATCCTCTTGATTATGAGACGCAAAATTCTCCCTGCCAGCCACTCAATCTAAGAATTCAAGCAAATATTGGTTTTGTCTAGTGGGCCACGATTTGCATAATTAAATCTCAAGACGCGCCTTCTTGCCCTCCTGACTCCCCTCCCCCCTTGCCCTTCTGTAGAATCACTAAGACCCTTCGCACCCTCTTATCGTTCAACCTTCCCCCGATTACCTGAATGTACGGAAATAACAATAATTAAAAATCTCAGTTTATTTACCAACTTCTCAAACAAACACTCTCCCTTACCAAGACTCCCTAAAGGCTCCATCACAACGAGCAATTTAATTGCGTGCGTGCGTTGTGCCTTTATTCATACTTTCTGTATTCTTCCTATCTACGGATCTTTCTATAATTCTTTTATCAATTTCCGATTCCCATATAATCTCTAAAACGTCCCTCCCTTTTCCTCACGACCCGTATAGTAGACTTGTTGTGAGCGGTTGTCATGGATCGAGCGTGCATGCTTACTGAAACGAGCTGCGGAAACGACACGTAGCCTGTTTTCCTATTTCAGGTCATTACTGTAAATGGCGCATTAATATTGCAAACTGATCAGAGATAGACGCGCGCGTTCAGCGGACGTTCGTATCACTCTCTACACTCTTTCGCTCTATCCCCCGGACGCATTAAATATTTCTCAAGTTGCACACTCTGTTTGAGTGGAAATGTTCTCGTGAAAATGCGTTATTATCTGAACGAGCGATGGATTGCATCCCACTTCGTGTTTCATCCCCATATGGGCCATAGAGCCACAGCCACTCCATTGTCCATGTGAATAATTGCAGCACCGATCGCCCACACACGAGCCTCTTGGACTTCTCCGTATACGTGTACCGTTTGCCACCCTTAAGTAATTTTTCACGCAGACTGCATAGTTTCTGGATTATCAGCAAAATGATCGTGTCTCGTTTACAGGATCTCTGGACCAGAAGGATTTCATCCGAGGTATTAAGAATGCAATGGTTTTCTTTGTCGGTGGGTCCGTTACGAAGTAGCAGTTTGTTGGGCAGCGGAATGATGCACTACCGGTTAAAAGGTCTATAAAGGTTTTACTGACGGGGATGATAGTAGCGGCAATGGTGAAAGGGGGCAGAAGTAAAAAAGAAATTCCAAAAGAAAGTGAAAGAGCCGAGTGTAAAAAGTAAAGAAGTTTTGAAATGCATAGAGGGAGGCTCGCCTGGCTGTTGCTGGGCGTAAGCGCGTCTACCGCGTTGCGCTTTAATTCCGCGTACGTTTCTGTCTTTTACATGTTTCTCCATATTATTCTTTTTTTGTTATTCCGCTTCCTCTGATCTCCAACGGCTAACGGTAACTCTGGTTGCTTTCCGGCTGTTACCCTCGAGCTACAAATTTATTAGCGTCTCACGAACAGACGAGCCGCCAAGCGTCTGATTAGGATCGCGAAAAATTCAACGTTTATTCGCGATCTGCGAATCTTAATTGCGCGAGAAACAGGCCTCCCTGTAGACCGTTGAATTACACGTTTAGCTGCAACCGCTGAGAGAATCGATGAAAAGAACAAAAAGAATGGAGTGTAAAGGATGCGCTTTGAAAGAAAAATAATGAATCTATGACGTCATGCACTTTGCCTGATCGTCAAGTTACGAACGAAGAGTGCCAGGAGGCCATCGACTGGCATCCAGTGGGCCATTGCGAATTCCTCCAACGGAAATGATGGATATTAGAAGCGATAGAAGGTGGAGAGCAGTAATTGTTACATCGCATGTCTGATCGCGAAAACGAGCAGAGGAGGAAAACGGTTCGGATTGATTTATCGCGAGCGAAGTGCACGCAAAACTCACTCGTGCGCTGCTGGCGCACTTATGCACGTGTGCGCTGTCGTGTGTCATCGGGTCGCCACATCGATTCGACAGTCGGATGACTCTTGTGCCATTCGCCAATCCTTAACAATTACGTCAGTCGCATGGTATCCGTAGTTCAGCATTGACCTTTGACCTAGAAACTTTAAATGGTCCATCGAAACAAGGATGCTGGAGATGAGTGCTGGGCCCCGATGGGAATTTTTGCCAAGTGATTTTTGCGCGTGGAGAATGGCGAGTGCGCGACGATCGGTACTAATCGAATTCTCTGGGATGAGATCGATCGAGCGAGGCAAAGGGTGGCCATTGGGGGGCATTGGGGTGGCCATTGGGGGGCAGTGGGGTGTCTGGGAGGTGCTAGGTTGGAGGTGAACGGGCACGAGAAGAGTGGTATAGAGGGACTTGAGCCCTATTGTGTAGGGTACGTGATTGCGATCGGAGTATATCTCATTCGCGGCAGTAGTTAGTGATAATTGGGAACATCCCTTGCGCATCGCATCGATTCAACCCCTTGATTGAGGAAATAGGCGTGGGGTAGGACATTAAGGACTGAAATTATCCGGGTTGAAGTACTATTTTGCCCTCCTGTCATTCCCCCCGTTTATAACCTCGTTACTCATTCCGTAGAACATAGACTGCAGTGGGATGTAGACTCACGCTGAGTGTCTATATACATATATATATATTTAATATTTATAACTTTCTTTATGAATACATATAATACTCCCTGGTCCTCCTTTTCACTCTCTAAAAGTTCGAACTTTGAACTCGATCCTCTTAGTGAAGCTGAATAGCTCTCAACTACGCTCCGACTACGGAAACGATTGACTTACCTTTTTCTGAACTTTTGCCTATTTACCTCATGCGATTGGGAAGGAGTGGTCGCGTGTGAACGGAGCTTAACGCACGACTTTAGTCCGCCTGCTTGAACGAATCTCAGATCCAACCTACTAATTTACACTAATTTCGGTTGATTATTTGGAACGAACTTCTGTTTTTCAGAGGTCGAAAGGTCTTTGACTTTTTGATTGGTAGAATGAGAAATCGGAACGCCGTGAAGGTGTTCAAGAATAAGGTTCCCAACTTTGGACGATTTTTTTTTCTCAAAGCGACTCATTCAGTTTATCCCGTCTGAAGCATCCGCCTTACAATCGAGATCAATTCGATTGCTTTTAGAATTTTTTATAAAATATCCTCCCCCCCCCCCCCCCTTCCACCACTCGATACTCAGTTCCCTCGACAATCTGTAATATCACGAGGTCGGAATAAGACGTGTTAGAGCAGAGGGATTGGTGGGTGCAGCCGAGATAGGTGTAAAGTATTCCGAGAGGAAATGGCGAGAATAGATTAAAGTTGGAGGAAACGGAGCCTCTAGGAGTAGCGAGAGCTGAAACAGTTTTAATCTACGTCTAGCGCGCGGGGAAACAAATCGCGGTCTTATCACCACCTGTGAAACAGATAACAACTTTTCTCCCTTTTCCTCGGGCCCGACTCACCCCTCGCACTTGTATGCTCCACACTCTCACACTCTCGCACTCTCACACTCTGACAGCCCGTCCCGGGTCCACCACTTCCCTCTGACTCTGTCTCGCGTGAACTCTGAACCGAACCACAGCCTGGCCAACGGATGCGCCGATTAAACTTTCGAAAACTGTTTGCATGAATAGCCAAGCGTTTGGCACACGTGTGCCAGAGGCGGGTGCTAACAATTAACACGCTAGAAACACACAGGAAGTGCAGGTCAAACGAAGCGGCGCAGGTCTATTGCCGAGGATCGGTAAAGGGTGTTACGGGTAAAAGTTGATCCTTTCTTTTGTAGCTGTGGCTATTTTTACTTTCCTCTTTCTCTCTCTCATTTTCTCTCTCTCTCTCTCCTCGTCAAGGAACGCCTGTTATCCATTTCGCATTTCCTCCGAACATGTTCTACGTGCCGAACCTAAATATATAGTATACGTAGTCAGACTCGGCAACAGTTCTTTCAAGATTTTCTTGCCGCGAAATATAGACGAAGAGGAAGAGGTAAAAGAATGGATATGAAGGAGAAAGTACGATGGTAGGAAAAAGGGTCTTTCACCGTAGAAAAATAGCGTACGGTCTTTTCGCGAAAAGCAAGAAACCTTAGAAGCAGCCGGAAGGAAAGCTGAGCGGCGCTTGATTGGGCAGCCGGACGATACTTTTGCCGCGAGCGAATTCCGTCCGAAACGCCAAGCATAAGCGGAATCACCGGCGTTGGCGGCAAAGCGAGCGAGCGAGGAAAATGAATTAACTGTTAGCTACAAATCACGGAAGAAGAATCTAACAAATTAAAAGCGGCTGGCAGTTGTTGTTGCGGGAAATTGGTGGTGAGAATCGCTAAGGGCGAATTTACGGGTAAAGATGCCGTGAAAGCCGTGCCATAGAAATGGCCTTGCAAGCTTTTCCTCAGATTCCGTATAAGAAAAAAAAAAATAACGATAAGTGTGAGCTTTGATCTGCAGTATCGCAAAGCAGCGTTAAAAGATTCTGATTCCCTTTTGATGACGTCAAATCTACAACTTTTAATCTCGGCAGTCTTTTCTTGTTTTCCTTTGTGACTTGATATCCGAGTGAAGCGTCTACTGTGCTCCTCACCTTCCCCCCTGTCCCCGCCATCCCCTTCGTCAGCCATCTACCCCACTCTTTCGATTCAATGAATAACGAAGTGGTTGTTCAGAGTGGGACGTTGGGAGGCGCGAACAAAGTTACAGCAAGCCAAACGGATTAGCCAATAAATCGAGACTGAAAGGGGAAATTCATTAACCCACAACGATAAATAACAGAGCTCGCTACCGAGAATGGCTTCTGAAACAATAGTTATAGTATATTTATGCAAAGTTTCCAAGTGCAAAGGGATGGCGTGGTTGTTGCTTGATGATAATAGTGGCGACGAGGGTGGTCGCGGCGACGCTAGTCAAGAGAAATGTAGAAAGGTAGAAAGATAGAAAGGTAGAAAGGTAGAAAGGTAGAAAGGGTCCCCATTGTTGTATTTCTCCGGGCGCCATTATAAAGCTCTGCACTCGCGTGGGCTACGTGGCGCGCCTCGTTTCCTTTTGCTGTGTCATTACTTACTACTTATTACTTGTTACACAGCGTATATACAGACTGTGCACTCTTGCAGCTGTATGGGGAACATTGAGAGGGTCAAAAATGGTGAAGGGTCGAAAGGGCACGTGAAAGGGTAGGAGCAGGTAAATAGCAGCTTTAATTCCTACAGGATAACCGATAAGTGAGGTGGAACGAGAATGAGAGTGAAAGAGAGAAAGAGAGAGAGAGACAGCCTGATTACAAGAGTCGTTCGAAATAGTTACCTAGGTGTAACTAAGCAAAGTGGCTAATTTCCAAATTTCCGGACTTACGAGAGTCGCCTTGGACGAAGTAGGCAATATTCTCACGTCTCACTCCGACTGTCTCATTCTCAATGAGGCTTCTGTATCTTAGTCTCACTTTCTACTGACGCCCTAAGTCTCTTGATCTCGAGGTAGGCTTATGGGAAATTAGTCGAAGGTCTCCCGTGGAGTCTGTGAATGACTTTCCTTTGCTCGAGAGAACCGGAAGCCGCTTGAGGAAAAAGCGTTTCTGTCAGAGAAAGCAATTGAAATCCACGAGGAAATACAAGAAGAGAAATAAAAGACTCTTAGGAATTATAGAATTATAACACTGTGGCTGCAGTCTCGGTTAAGAATAATTTATGGGAAATTTCAATGTAGTGCTTTTTCTTGAATTTTCAAAACTCTTCCTTCCGTCATTTTTCTTATGCTTCCATGACCTTATGGTTTAAGCAGGATCCATTGCTATCTATAAGTATGACCCTATAATACTATAATACTATAATACTATAATGCTATAACGCTATAACGCTATAACGCTATAACGCGAAAATGCTATCGAGGCTCACGGCGTACGTGTAGAAATCCGTGCTCAGAGGTCGTTGCTATCTAAATCGGAATCTCAAAATCAATGTCGCCTCTCGTGCACTGGTACAGGAAGTCAGTTTAGAGAGAAGAGAGAGAGAGAGAGAGAGAGAGAGTCTGGTTGAGTCGAACCGAAGAGAGAGCAATAATACTTATACTAGCCGAAGACCAATGAAAATCAGACTGTACAATCAAGAAAATGTTGCGTTGTATAAAAGTCCTATATCACTATTGTATAAAGTTCGATAAAATCTATAACTAATAAATCCGAGTTAAAGTCACATAATCCCAAGTGATATTATGAAACCTCCATATTTGTCAAGAGTGATTTAGAAATTTGATTTCGAATAATTTTCATCTTTTTGAAGGCATCAGGCTGTCACTGTTTTTGAATACCCATAGGAATACATGGTATGGCCGACCGGTTTTTGCCAGGGTCATAGGTCAGTACCGTAATGAATATATTTGCATATCCTAGCCATTACCGAATGGTTATAGTAACAAGGCACCCACAAGTTACCTACAGCGCTACAAGGTCCATAGAAGGTAGAAGGAAGCTTGCTGCCAAATATGCATGGACGTCCCTTCGGGGCAGCAATCCAAGCATGTAGCTAGACATACATTTATCAGCCTATCTACTTAACTATCTATCTGCCTACGTACCCATCTACCTGTCTTCTTATTTACCTACCTGGTTAGTTATGTGTACTACACTGAAGAGAATTGTCGATTAGTTTCACGAAGTAGATTCACCAGGAGAATTTGCGCCTAACTCCATCCTCTATGGTTAGGAATGCTGGTTCTCGTATACCTATACCTAACCCCTGTATTGGGGTAGACATTTAAATTGGAAATGGAACCGGAAGACAGTCGTGACGAAGCCAACAGTTTCTCTCCTTCCCCCTTGAACCTCCTCTCGAGCAACTCTCTCGTCTACCAACGCATTGCCCCTGTCGTATCCAGTGCGAATGAGTAAGATTAGAGCAAAAGGGAGACTGAGAGAGAGAGAGAGAGCCAGAGGCGGCGACACCTCGTCTGGGGATGCATCGTTTGAATGGACAGGAACGGGCCTTTCGGACTTTAAAAGTTAGGTAATTGCTAGGGACACGTCTGGCGTAAAATTGAGCCAACCGCAGCCTTTGTGCTCGCGTCTTCGTCCTTGTCCTTTACCAATTTCGACCCTTTTTTCTCTTTCCTCCATGTGTGCTATATCTTTACCACTTTCGCACCACCTCTTTTACTTTCTCCTTCGGGTTAAAGGTGTACACACACGTCTTCGTGTTCTCTCCGGTTTTCACGTTCTCCAGGGATCTGACAGTGAGTGCGAACAAGTCATGTGTGGAAGTCAGCATATTTCAGGGAGGACCCTCCTCGTTTTTCCTTCCTTCCTATTCGCTTCTGGTTATAGCTAGCTATATATGCTCTTAGATATACTGACATACGGGCATGAATACTGACGTACGTATGGCTGTAGGCGTGCGTTTGTGTTCCCTGTAAAAATCGCACCGGTGAATTCGATTGGTAGTTCGAGAATCGGCTGGCGAGCGGGAATTGCGAAAGGATGATGTGAAACGAGAGGGAAAGAGATAGGCAGAGGATGAGAGACAGTGCACAGGAATAGTCTGGTCACGGCGCAATCTAGCGAAATTAAAACTCTAATTCGGCCGGACAATATCCAATTACGTGTCGCACTCGAATATTAATTCCAAACTTTTATTTCCGAATTGGCTCCTTTATTTATTTTTTCCGCGAATTTGCAAATGACAAGTAGAACGGATACAAGCTGTGAGTCAGAAGCCAGATAAGAGAGAAGAGACCCGGGGGAACGGAGATATTGAAAAATCTATATTTCCTATATGTATTCATAGAGTATATGGGATCGTATCGAATGAACGAAAAACGCTCGATCAGTTGCTAGACGCGGAATATTTTTATGGATCGACGGTTTAGTCGGATGACGAGGTGATACATAGAACATGAGTCGATATCGTTCTTGCCAGGGAACTTTTTCTCGAAAGCATTGAATTATTCAATTGGCTAGATGAGTGTGGTCGGCGTGCGTGTGCGACCACTTAACCATATTTGGGTCAATTCCGATTTAATTGGGAAACGGGGTGTGCGGAGTCGAACGTTCCTCCTCCTTCATTGTCCCCGTCAAATGCGATCATTTTATTTTACGACTTTGGATCACGGCACTACTTTCTTTCTTTCTTTCCATCTTCCCTTTCTTCTTCCCGTCCTGCTGCACCCTTCTCATCCCTATTATTATATTTACAACCTTTCATGAAACGATGACATTCATCGTCTACATCCCTATAAACCATAGAAGCGTACACACTCAGCATGGGAATTCTTTACGCGTCTGGTCAAGACTTCCCATAACCACTGGAGGATCATCCCTTCCTGCTCCCTAAACGCATTTTTCCGCGCTGATCCATAAAACAGTAATTGCTCCGGAGTGCCGAGCGAGACGTTCTCAGGGCTAAATCGTATCTTTTAGTTTTTCTGGTTCTTTTAGTGGGCAGTTTAGAGAACCTGACCGTCGAAGGGGGAGAGAGAGAGCATAAACCAAAGGAAGGCAAAGGGAGGCTTTAAGAGACAAATTTAAAGCAAGTATGGAAAAAATTGCGAGAGTTCACGAAGCTCTCTTGTACGCGACGAATCGAATAAGTCGCGCGTCACTGGCCAAAATTTTTACTCGACAAACGCGCCTTTATTGGCCCTTATTCGTGGTCGTTCAGCTATGAAATGCCTTCTATCGAATCAAGGTGAAATCACCTAAATTCCCCGAGAATTTAATCAGAGCGCGAGCACCCGCCGGCTCTCTTATACGAGGGACAATTGCTTCCCCGCGCATGTTTGGTTTACCGGTCACGTGCGTGGTTGCCTGCCTGGCTGCCTAGTTGCCTGGTTGCCTGCCTGCATGCCTGCCAGCCAGATAGCTAGATAGCTAGACTGCCTCTCTAGACCCGTCCTAGCCTATACCTTGCAACTATAACCAAGCAGCTTTGGCTTCTTCGTCTCTAGACAATTAGTCTTGCGCTCCTGCAGGTTCTAAGGTCCGCTGTTCGCTGTCCGGTCGACCGAGTCTTCGTGCAAGCTTAGCTTCGCGTTTGCTTCCACCTCCTCACGAAACCCCATGACAGCCGCTACCTGAGAATATGGCACGCGTCCTGTCCTGTCTTTCAGTAAGACGGATCCTGATTGCACAGTACGCAATCTGTAGGTTAATGTAAAATTACAGGAGGGAGTGAGACAGGATTACACGAGGGGCTGACTTACGCGATGAGGAAGAAAGTATCAGACTCCTAAACAGAAAGAAAGTCGTAGGCAGTGCAGATAGGGACGAAGACACGGGGGGGGGGGATGCTAGGGATGCTCTTGTTTCGGAATAAACAGATAGGACTGATCGCAGCCTGAATAGCAAACAGTTTGGATTTGTAGCCCCGGGCGGAAAAATGTTATCCTCTATCATCTTACTACCTTCCACCACGTACAGGGTGTACCCAGCAGAATGGTATCTACCCTCTACTTTTCTCTATTGCAAGAGACAAGGGCCACTAAAAGTTAACTCCGATGCAACCAGCTATAGTATAGACCCACCGAGTCAGCCAACCAGCCAACCAGCCAACCAGCCGACTCTCCTGGCAGGAAGTGCATAAGTTACTCCCTTGGCGAAAACTGCATTCCAACTTCGTAAAAGTTCCTTTGCCCTATGTCCCTCTGCTGATACTGTCGCTACTCTTGCCCCTACTGTATCCACTGTCTCCCTGCACTCTTTTCATCTTTTTTTTTTCCTTACGTTGGTCCTGCGATTCACTGACGACCGTATCGTAGTAACCTATACACTTTTGGTCTGCTTAGTGCAAATTGCGTTCAAGCCTTTATTGCGTTTTAAGAACACTGACCCTGTACACCGTATATACAGTGTGGTGTCTATGATTACCATTCGTAGAATTTAGCTGGATTTAAGGATCTTATCAGGAATCTTACACAGCTCCCATCGAAATGACAAGTTGTCTCGAATCTAGAATATTATCGAAGGAGTGACTCTTTTGATATTGTTTGCGCTTCTCCATTAAGAGTTGTCACTCGGCCTTCGAATGCATTTACAATCACTCGGAGTAACGAGGGATGAGAGATGGAGAATGGAAGAATCTAAGATTGACCGTGTCTCGATTCGCTTTATTATTCGCCAACAAGAAGGATTCATCCTAATTTGCAATAATTCTGAATTATCCCATTCCATTCCCGGGGACAGGCGGAAGACAGGGTGGAGAGGAAGAAAAATGCGCCGAGAGAACGAGCCTTTTTATTACCCTATTAATCCCAACTAGCGCCTTATTTTTAAATTAACATTTTTATCTCTCGGGAAAACAAGCTCGCTCCCCTTCCATGGCTTTCGTACTCGCAGTCTCCTGTCTCTCCTTTCCTGTCCTTCCGTCCTCCTCCTTCTCCTTCTCCGCGTTCTCCAATCCCTCCTTCCACCCTATACGTCCGTCCTCGTAAAGCGCAGGATTATGGAGGTAAATTCTATTATCAGGGGCAGCTAGCGAACCAGAATCAGTAAACGGAAGCTTTCAACCTATCGTTAAATATCCTTACGAGGATCCATCGATCCTTGCGTCCTTGCGATCTTTTCAACTCCAAACATACGATACTACGTGCACCTGTCTCTAATGGAATTTCCTTTTCGTATGGTCCATCAAGGACCATAGATGCTATGCTTTCTTTGGAATTTTTTATGGAAATTATTATTAGTTATTACTAAAAAAAAGAACATTTCATTTTAATAGACCGATAGAACCGAGGTGTTTACATCCATTTCCCTTAGCCCTTTCCTCACCCTCTTGCTATAACTTCTACAGTCTCTCGAAGTTCCTCCCTTCTTCTTGCCACCCTTCCATATACATTCCTCTCCCTTTACCCTTCCAGTCTTCCAGCTCCCCCTTCCCCCTCCCCCCGGTCTCAGTTTTCGTGCTTGCAAGATAAATGGCGCTTTTTCAAGCTGCGGTACATTTTTTGAACAGTATAAAACAAACAAAGCACTCTCCCATGTACCTCCATACATGTATATGGGTATATAAGTACTTTATATATGTATGTATAATATAGTATAGTGTGTTTACACTATGTATCAACTATATACATCTAAAGATATATATTATACGTGTGGCTCCCTCGGATGTCATATGCTAACGAAGCTTGCACCCTTAAAAGCCCAAAGGAATGATTCAAAGACGAACTGGAAGTTTTCGTCAAAAGGTTAAAGCTTCAAAGGTACCTGAAGGATGTACTGCGCTACTAAAAACTTTTGAAAATCCACCACGATTTAGTAGTTTTTGTACGAGAGACCTTTTGCTCTTTACCTACGTCTATCCTTATTTTTTTTATCTCTTTCCCAACGGAATTTTATCGACCCCCTTCTCCACGCTGTACATGTCCGCTGTACTACTGTAACTCGTGTACTCTGCTAATTATCACTCGTACGAATGTAAAATGAAATGTACTCTCGCGCCTGGGGATTAACTGCCGGATCAAGCTTTAGCTAATGCAATGATGGTTGCGCTCACGATCACCCTTCGCTACAGCGGACTTTCGATTTTACAAGGAAAACCGCAGCCCGCCATTTGTGCCCGCATACACGGGGTTTGTCCTCTACAATCAATTGGCAAACTAATTAATGATTTGACGCAATAGTGGTTCGTTGTGGCTACCGATTCCCTCGGGGACGAATCCCGTCCGTTTTTTTGGGATTTGTAAAAATAAAAAAATTTAACAGGGTTCACCCTAGATTCAAAGTTTATATTATTATTTGTACACACAGGGTATATATATTTTTGATTACATTATAGTAGGTGTAGTTTCGAGTTCTTGTTAAAAAAAATATTTGTTTTGAATAATTCGAATGAAAGTTGTACCAGTATATTAACGATGTCTTGTTTTTTCTGATGACACTTTCTCTTCTTTTTAGTTTCAAATTTTATGTAGAGAATAGTATTTTTCTAGAGATATCTAGCTGCTGAGCTCTTGTTACGTAGGAATAAATATGCCAGTATATGTATATACGGAGGTCGGTACCTTTTTATATCTACTTTTTCCTACCCTTGCTACTACCTTTCCACCTTCCCTGCAGGAAAGGTGGTCGGGCTCAGATGCCCCAGGGAGTTTTAGTGGCTGGCGGCATTCAATATTCCGTAACTTTGCCAATTTATCGATAGATGTGCTCTGGTTCGTTTCCGCGGTTCCCTCTTGCCATCCATTCTGAATTCGAAGGGAAAATCTCGAGAAAGAGGAATACGTTCGTTTCTTCATCCTACTTCTTCTTTTTTTCCTTCTTCTTCCCGTTTATGTCTTTTTCTTCTTTTTCTCTAGAACATACGTCGCACACGACGAGACACTTCATGTCTTTTCCTCTTCTCACGTTGGTCCTGTATCTCGAGGTACTTTGATATTCTATACTTACCGAATGGATTCGATTAGGAAATCCTTGCTTATTCTTAGAATATTTAATATCTGTATTATAGGTAAAAGTCTCATGAAGGATTGAAGGTGCGTCAGGGTGGAGTACGGTGGTCCATGAGAATCATGTGAAACGAAATATCTGAAAACGTTAAATGAATGCCTGGAAATTCATAGCAATTACTTATCGGTAGGTCGAGAAAGCAAGCAAGCAGGCAGACAGCCGGGCAGGCAGGCAGGCAGGCAAAAAAGTAAGCAAGCCTCCAGTCAGGCGGCTAAGCTACAGAACGGCATAAAATTGGATTTTTTCCAGGCCGCAGGCTGTCTCACGGCCGAGGAAAATATAGTCAGGACGGTGTGCTTTTCCCGCTGGTGTTGGTGGCACGGGTGTGCGCAGGAGTAATCCAGGCCAAGGGCGGAAGTCAGTGCTCGGATCAGATCAACGGAATAGTCGGAGAGATGTTCAATTTCCGGCTTTTCCGAGCTTGATTTCCTTAACAGCTGCCTGTCAGAATTTGAGGGCGTCGGGGCGTCGGCGTCGTCGTCAGGATTCTTATTAGAGTTAACCACGACTGACTCTGGGCGTCTAATATATGATAGTGGTCAAAATGGGTGGTGGTAATGCTATCAGTTATTGACACAGCCGACAGCTCGGCGCTGTTATATGTATAAGGGGTCGCACAAGCCGCAGAAAAACTGTCAGGGGTTGCTGAGATCTCTGAGCCTTCAACCCCCTTCGAGAGGGGTTGACTGTTATAACTGGATTGATTCTAGATAAGTCGCGGACAAATCCCCGATGCCTTTGGCCACGCTGAATGTTATTTTTATCCAATGGCGCCGAGAGAGCCAAAAATCTAGCCTTGTTCCTTTTTCCGAAGGCAGGACGTTCGACGGTCGTCCCGTGCGATTTATCGAAGACACCTAACGCCTTAGTGTAATCTATTCCGAGCAATACCAAGTGATCCAAGTTACTAATATACCTAATGTGCCAGAGTTCGCAGATCTCATTACTTCCTGCAGACTCTCAATATGAGGAATTCCTCATTTTCACAAGGGGTGAAAGTCTGGAGATTGTCTGCGGTCTACGCCAATGGTCGGTGGTTTAGCCCTGAGATGTAGCCCGGCTAAAGGAAGAGAGAGAGAGAGAGAGAGAGAGAGAGAGAGAGAGAGAGAGAGAGAGAGAGAGTGGGTCGGGTGTTCGGATAGACGGCACGTGGATGTGAGTGTTTCGAAGTGTTGATACTCCACGGTCCAGCGGGTCCTCGTGTTCCTTCGCTTCGCCACCCTACATATTATATCATACCGTTCAGTAGTTCTCATCCCAAATGGACCAGAATAGATTCTCGATAATAGCTCTGACAATTGAAACGAGAGGGAGGTGACGGTCGAGCGCCTTGAGCATTGATAGAGTTAAGAAGGTAACTTGAAATTCCCAATTACACACGGATCTCTGCCTTACCTACAGAATACAGAATCCCTATGAACAGCGCCTAAAGAGAAATGAAACAAGATAACAAAGAACCCAGCAAGATCCCTTTGTTCGAGAGAACTAATAGGAAAGTCTTTTTCCAATGGAAGCAACAGTAGCAATACAAGAGAATAACTACCCGGTGGAAGAACGGTACAAGGGAATGGCGATTGGTACGCGTTGCTAATCTAAGGATTGAGAAATCCGCATGGCGGCAGCCATGCTCGTTAGTCAGAAGCCCACGAGTCCTAAAGCAGGATAATCCTTAGCTCTTGTGAACCGTGTAAGCGCCATAAAAAGTTGGATTGGAATCGGGTTATTTCCTGTGCAAAGGTTGGGGTCCACGATGATGAAGCTGCGAGATGTTAAAACTCCCGTCTGGCTGAACTCGAGATTGGTCCAGGAACACAGAGGGTTTGTTTGGGCAGGTACCAGGTGCCAGGTACAACGGATACAAGGGAGAGCGTAAAGTCCGTGGATTCAGAGTTCATGACAGTGTGTTACACCATGAATATGGAAGACCTCGTTACTATACGCTGCCTTGCGCCATATGTATATACATTAATATACAGATGTATATAAGTATACATAGTATAGTCGCCACAGCATATATCCATACTGTAGTCCCCATTCCTGGTAAACGCACAGATCAGAACCTTCGGTACCCGCAGGTCTCGTTATGTCACGACCTGATGTTGATTTTATCGTTTAACACGAAGTTATCGTGAATTTCCAAGAGACTTCTGGTCCAGGGCGAAGTTGTCAGCTTTCGGTGATAATCCTATTCTGTATTCCCTTTCTCTTTCGCTTGCTCTTGTTTTGCCCGAAACTTCCTCTCCCTGCATCTTGTTTTATTCTGTTACTCCAATGAATTTAGAATAGAAGAGCAATTACATCTTGCACTACCGTTACGACAGTAGGGTGTATTTTGGGGAATTTTCAAAGGTTCTTCAAAAATTATATGATACATATGAAAAAAGAAAAAAAATAGAAAAAATGAAGAGGGCGTCGAAATTTAATGCCCAGGTATATCAAAGACTTTAGTGGCAAAGGATGATAAATCGGTTGTTGGTTGCCGTTGTAGTGTTGGTGCTGATGCTGGTGCGCACATTATAAGGTCACCTCTTGTCAACTAAAGTTCATTGTGAGCCCGCGAGCCGATACCGACCTCACGTTATTAATGATACGTATTGTCGGGCTCTATGCGATTCTGCGTGGACCTTCATCGTCGGGAGGTCTCTCGTTTTATCCTGAAACTACCAGTCACGCCTGGTAACGAAGTGGTGAAAGCGACAGGCCATCTTCTCAGAGCTTATGGAAAAGCTTGAGGTTGTGGGGTGAGGATGCGATCACAGTTTCGTCCGTTGCCGAACGAGCGAGTCCTTCGGCTTAGCTTTATATATACTCCATCCAGTGTGTCTCTATCAGTCTCTCTGGCGGCCCTTTGCTATCCATCTGGAGGAGCTTCCCTGGGAAGCTGTGCTAGGACACAATTAAAGCTCTCGCCGAACCTCGAGAGATGAAGTGCCGGGAAGGTTGGTTGGAGTTCATGAAATAGCAAGGAGTCCAAGAGCTACTGGAAAGATGTGGATGGCTGGTTTGCTCGGTCAGATGGGTGGCTGGCTGGATGACTGGCTGGCTGGCTAGCTGGTTAATACTGGCTATGGAGTGGAACGGAGTCTAGTCCGTTCAGGAATTGAGAGTTCCAGGGCTACGGGCTTGTCAGTGGTGGTAACAATTTGCTGGGCATGTTGAGATGATCCTGAAGCTGGCTCCAGGCGGGCCAATAATTGCAAACAATTACCGTACATCTCCAGTCAGCTTCACACTGGTTCGAGGTGCAGTCCGAGGCAAAAGTATTGTCATTTCGTGGCGTGGCTGCGCTCGGTAGGGAACGTGGCCGCAATAGCTACGCCGTGGAGTTTAGGTAAATGATGGTGGTTGCCACGGAAATTTAGTGGCGTAATTTTTCGAAAGCTCTCCTCCGCGCCGAGGTAAATGATTTTGAAGTAAATTGGAATGTGTCGGTTAAATTCACTCGGTCTGCCGGCCCCCGTCTCCCCCTTGTCTCTCCGACCCTCACTATTCCTCGCTAACCCTCGGCAACCCCCTCCCCCCTCCCCCCTTCTCACTTACCGTCCAGTACTCGCTCGAGGTTCAAGCTCAATTTCTTCGGCGAGTCTTTGCCGCTGAAACTTCAAGAAGGAAGGGGACGTCGACGTCGCGGCGGCTGCGTCGAACTCGCCTCACTCGGGGAACTTCAACGAGCCGCTTCTGGATGGATGATTGTGCCCAACCATTTCTTGAAAAAATAACGAGTCGCCCACGTTCCTGAGACTCTTGACCTTTAACAGCGCGGCAGCCTATAATCCCTGGAGGTCATGGAAGGGATATAGATCCTTTAGGCATACTGCATATATCTATATACGTATATGTACCGGAACTTTTTTACATCCCACACTAGAAGCACTCTCGCCTGGTATAACCTTTTTCTACCGTAATTTTTCATAACCACTAATGCCCGAGAGACATTTCCACGGGACGCCGGCTAAAATGTTTTCGATTCGCCGGTATTGCGTTTAATAACGTTGCGATGGGTTGTTTCGCTTTTATAATAACATCGCCTTCCGTTCGACGTTCCTCTCGAGCTCAGGTGTCAAAGGATATTTGAGTATCCGTCGGACAGTACGGCACGTTGAGCCTGTCCGATTGTCAAAGGAATACTGGAATTTCAGAATGACAAAATGTCATTCTCCGATGATGTTCTCGTTTTTTTTCTTTTCTTTTCGTTAATTTCACTTCAAACGCTCACTCACCGCTTTCACCTCCCATCCGGGAAGGTAATGTCAATTTACTCAGTCCCTTTGGCTCTCACCCTTAATCGTCCACTCTCCTGGCAGGATTATCGTCTTATCATCGGACAGAATAGTCCTTTACACCTTCGGCGGGTTGTAAAACCTGCCCGAGAAATCTTTCTCCGGACGTCCTACGAGTAAATTTCGCACGAGTTCTCCTCTGATAATTAATCACGAGTTTTAGCGAAGGAAAAAGGCGTTTAAGGACACCGTGCGATGAATTCGAGCTTCTAGAGAGTCATGAGCATTTCTCGGGTCAAACCAGAAGCGGTTTGATAAATTCTCAGCTTTTTCCTTGGAAACATCTCGCGAGTGTCCGACGCTGATACGAAGCCTTCTCTGTCCTCCCTCCACTCGACACTTTGCGACCCTTGCTCTACACTCGGTCTGCCCTGTTAGCGGGGAGGCTTGTACGCATCAAACAAATACCCTGTGATTGATTTCGCAAAAAAGCATCTCCCTCTCACTGGCTATTTCGGGGAGGCCCCCCCCCCCACATCCCCTTCGGTTTGAACAAATTGAAAAATAAGCTACACGTGTCCACTCGTTTCTTCGTTTCTTCTTTTCTTCTTTTCTTCGGGTCACTTCACGACTTCGCCTCTTCATCGACCTCATCCCTCGCTTCATCCCTAAACCCTCCTGCTGCGTGACCTGACCAATTCGTTTTATACCGATCATCCACACTATCGCGCATCCCAAATGCCGCTAATAAATAAAAGGTACGCAAACTATTAAATCGATATCAGCCATCGAGATATCGAACGATCCTCAGTCGATTTTACTTCTACCTTCGTTCTCTTCCTCGGTTTCTTGTCTCTGCTGTACTTTTATGTTATTTTAGTTTTGTTCTTTCGTCGCCGTTCAATAACTCCGGTATAACCGAAACACGAAAGCTCTCCTTTATTGTCTCGATTCCGAGATTACAACAGTCTTGTACTACAGCTTTCCGATTTTATCTCGTTCCGGTCGTCGGAAAACAATTATCGTCTCGATTTCATCCGCTGATCGGACGATGCTGTAAGGTGTTGTGAAAATTGTCATCTTAATAAAAGCTCTGCCACTTGAGGGGACGACGAGGAGAATCCTCGGAGAAATATAAGGCTAAAAAGATTTCTACTGTTGATACGTCCATTATACGTAGAGTGCGTCGTGATTCGTGTCTGCACTATTATCGGCAGGCAGCCCCGTTAGGCTTTCACGCAGATTTCTATCGAGGCGAATAAATTTTCTATATGATTTATACAGGCAAGATGCATTGTGGCTCCAACTTGTATGGAAGAGAAACGCGGCTGGTTATGCTTTATAGATATTTTATGTAGGCACGCGGCATATATATTTCTTGAGCGTCGAGAGAGTATAGAGTACAGAGTATATAGAGTAGAGTAGAGAGAGAAGCCAATAGAATAGAATAGAACGATGTCCGCGTCCCGACATCCCACCGACCCTCGGCGACCACTCTCACACCCTTCTATTGATTTTTTATTCGCATTATGCATCGCGAAGAAATATTTGCACTTGTATCTCGATATAATCCACTTTTCCTTTTTTTGACTTTTTTTTTCTTTTCTTGATAGTTGATATATCAAGTGCCTATAGCTATAGTCACCACTATAGAAGGGCTCTGTGTACAGTGTTTGTAGATTTTGCTTGTGCGTTTTGGGATAACGAATAAAATTGTCGTTCGTTCAGTGGGCAGGAGGGGTGGGGGGAAAGACTTTGCGATCCACGATTCGCGATTCGCGATTCGCCCGATGACTAATGGCAACTGCGGAATGGCAGACCACAATTGGAGACACGCGGAAACATTAAGCGAATTGCAAGGGAAATAAATGGTCCCCGGTGGCCGTTCTCTTCCATCCAGAAGCGACAGTCGAAATCGCGAGGAAGAAAATCGCTAAAATTCACCCCGATAAAATTTCCAATTCCCACGGGGTTACGTTTCAAAGACACTATCTACTTGTTCCGCCGTTTTGGTGGCTTCGTGTATTAATTAATTTAAATTAATGAAACCCAACCGCCGTTTAACGCAAGTGACTTAGCAGGGAAAATGGAGCAATTTAAAGGGATGATGCGCGTCTTTCTTTCCAATTAATATATGATTAATTATAGGGATGACACCTCGAGATTTTCCATTGACGGCGACCTCCGTCTCGCCGTAATGACCCGCCACGTGGGGGAAACCTTGAAAATTTTAATTATATCGCTAATTCTACGAGCCACGATAAAAAGGGATCGATCCGACACCCCTAAAATTCTATACTCGATTCGCCAATAACTCACCATTCTCAAGTAGGATTCGCACTTTTATAGAGAAAGAAGATATAGATAGTGAAAATAAAAATTGAACCCTAAACGAGTTCAATTCGACCTCGGTGACTGTGCTGTGATTGGCACGTCACTCGCGAAATCACCCACTAGAGCTTGGCAAATTAACGCAATTTTCAAAACAAACGGTCCATGCTCCTCCCATGCTCCTCCACGTATACGGTTTAATTACGGACCCTGCCGCAACACCACTCATTTATTACCAGTCTCCCAACGAACAAAAAAAAAGCTCGAAGCTCGCGAGGGAGCGCGGCAGGAGTACAGAGGGGTGGCAGGGAGGGAGGGGAAAAAACATGAAGGAAATCGTGACAAAACATTCTGTTTATCCAGGGTACACGGAGGCAATCAATGTTTATTCTCCTGTCAAATGATTACTCTGGAATCGTTTCCCGTTGTCGGGGAATATGTCTTTCGGGCTCTCAATGTCTCCCCATTTTACATTTTTTTGTAGCTTAACATTCACGTCGTTTGATTTTGGCCTCGTTATGAAAAATGGCTCAGCCATAAGTATAGAGCATAAAATATTCTTCAGACGAATAAAAGATGTAAGAGCGAAGAGTAAAGAAATGGAGAATATGGAAAGTCTCTATGTACCGATGATGGCGAAGGAAGAAATGTTCAATGGCGTCGGGGGTCGTTTTCCTGATTATGAGGGACGCCTTGCTACAATTTTCCTAGTGAATAATTCAAGGTTCGGCGAAAGGGTGCCGTTCGCCGCTTTAAATTCTGCACCCCCAAACTCCCCCTTATGCCCCTGTAGCCAGAGGCTTTTCCACCCTATATTTCAATCAGTGCTCCTGACAGCGTACCTACCTCTCCCGCTCTCCCTTTAGCAACATTCTCTCCTCCTTTCCTCCTCACCTCCCCTCCCCTCTCTCTCTCTCTCTCTCTCTCTCTCTCTCTCTCTCTCTCTCTTATTCTCCTCTGTTCCCGCTTCGTACTCTTTCGAGCCTCACCAAATTAATCGGCCGTTAAGCATGAAAATTTAATCTACCGCTTTCTCTTTCTCTTAGTGCGAAACTGTACAAAAGAGAATCAACGTTTTCATAAATAACGCGCAGGTTTCACATGAATCGCAAAATTAAAATAATCACCTAAAAAACTGACCAGTCCTTGATACCGTAGACGCAAATAACAGCGATTCGATCGACTGTCGTTTTTTTAGATTCGCATCAAGCGAAGTAGTTGCCGGTTGAACTGAAAGGCGCTGTAGCGAAGGCAGAGACGTTACAAAAGAAATGTCGAGGCCGCAATAAAAGCTACCCGTAAAGTGAGCTTTTATTTCGCCAAGTCGGGCGAGTGGCCCGTGGGGGCCTCCCCGTTCCCCCTGCACCCTTACATTTTCACGAATGCACCCCCTCCCCCCTCGCCCTTTCTCCCAACAACCCCTCCAGCACAAAACCTCGTTCACCATTACCAAGTGCAACAGCACTACTGGAACCAGCAGCACCGCCAGGGCTACCAACCTTCTGCTCTGACAACTCGTTCGTTTGGTTTACCAGCCGGAACCAGGCGCGACCCTAGGCCAGTCACTGTTCGCCCTGTTCTCGCTCAGCAGTCCTGCTTCATTTATTTGGCTTGGTTATTTTATCCGTTGGTACACGCACCGTAAAAAGGAAGCAACCATTACAATCCGTTTTACGCTCTATTACTCATTAGTTCGTGTTTGTGCCACGTAAATAAGCAATTTTTTGCCAATTATTCTCTGCACTTCGTTAATCCACGCCCGGCAACTGTCAGGCATCATTGATCCGGCATCTGCAGCGTCATATTCTAGGCATAAACGGAAAGGATAGCAAATGATAATAATCGGCGGCATCTCGCCACCACGCGGATGTTCAGCGTTAGGGATCCGACCATTTGATACGAACGGATCTCGCCAAATCTTGCAAATCCTTCGACAATGATACGCGTTTATGGTATTTCGGAATAGTGACAAAGCGAGGAGAGGTTTCGGGCTTTCAGGATTGGGTATGGGGTTATGTTCTATGGGATATGGGCTGTGGTCCATGGGCTATATGGGCTTCTCCCGGTTTCTGAATAATTTTTCTAAATTGGTCCCATATGTATGAGGGACCCCGCTGAATCCACAACTAGATGGGGAAATAGCATACTTTTTTACTCGCTCGTTTCTTCCCTCTCACTTTTACTCGCTTTTGAGTTTTATTTCTTTTTTCTCCTTTCTTTCTCTTCTTTCTAGCGTTACATATATATATATTTTTGCTTCTCTCTCTCTCTCTCTCTCTCACACACACATGCACACATAAACACACTCTCCCCTCCCCTCCCTCCTCGTACCAGCCGAGCGAGCAGCCATCATCCTGCATCCGCGCCTCTTTTTCATTCCCTATTTCGGCGGCGGAATTTTAAAGCCGCCCCCGTTGGAATAAAAGTACTTTATGGCTATGGGCTATACTTTTGTTCGCATTTCAAAAATAATGCTCCGAGGCGTCAGACGTACCGCGAGCGCTGCTACGATACTGCATGCGATACATTAATAAACTAGCCTTTTATGGCTGCCGGAGAATTGCTCGATACCACAGAATATATCTGACGATCTCACAGGAATACCTGAAATTCTTTTTAAATGTTTAAATGTTCGATTCTATTAACTACAGTATCGATACGCCCTCTCTATATATTTGAGAAAATAAAATGTTTACTTTCGCAAAAATATCTTACGGTTTTACCTATTGGCAACTGCGTGTTCCAAAGTACATCGTGTGTTTTTTTTTAATAATTAATATAATTAATTCGACAAGTATTGACGGTTCCATAAAAGGTCTGCCCATTATATAATGCCTAAGAAATGTCTCACCTATACGCTTCCTGGTGCACGTGTCATAACTATACAGTTATGGGAAAACCGATGCAGTCTCTAGCAGCGCGATAAATAAAAAGAGTTGCGACCTTAAGCGAAGGCTATGGGAATTTATGGGTAAATATAAGTTATTCATCGTGCCTCACCCCCCTTCGTCCCAACATATGTTAAGAGAAACACGAGCCACGTACCGATACCATATGTGAGCCTAGTCAAACGGAAATGGAAGTATCTTTGCGAATCTTTCACGAGTTCCGCGTCATTCGTTCACGACGCATTTTTGCACAGACACGTCTCCGCCGCTCCAGGACACGTAAATAGTCACGTAACACACGCGTTCAGCGGCCTCTCACACTTTTGCAATCTTCCCATTCTCCACTACAGTTTCTTCCTTCCTTCTGCCTCTGTTTTTCTCTCTTTTCTTTGCATCGAAAAGAGTGGCTGAGATTGCGAGGTAGCCAATTTCTTTGAAAATCTCAAGAAACGAGATCGAATTCGGGAAATGTGCCCTGCCCCTCCTTCCCCTTCCGCCAACATTACTCTGGACGAGCTTGAGCAACGCGTCGGGATGCTGTATCATTTTTAAAAGTGTTCGAGTACCAGAAGGTCGTTTCACTCGAGTCCTTATATTGATACCATAGGACATTTATTTTCATATGTTTTTGGCTTGTTTTCCTTTTCGACTTATTTTTACTTGACATTCTCGCAGCTGATTTGACTACAGCGTGGATAATATCCATGGATATTGTTGGATGAAAGTGTTTATTTGGAAAAGGGTCTATTATGTATTTGTCGAAGTTATGGGATATAGGGGCACAACCCCATGGACGTAGAGGTGGGAATGGGTTGCTGAGAATGCAAATGGACAAATATTTGTAGTAGAAAAATATAGGTACGTGAATTCAATTTCTAAGAGAGGCTTTTTCTTCTTATTTCTTATGTGCCACGTGGTCAATAAATATGACATCGAGTATTGCTTCCTATGAATACGAGACATTTTGGGTTTCTTTTTCTTCCAGCCGAATTCTTGGAAAACAGGCCAGTCTCGAAGTCTACCTATAATGTATGCTGGCTTCCTGAAAAAAAAATCTCGTTTTCGCGAAGTACACAAAGGGAGATCTCGAGGCGTACGTACTCTTTACGAGGTCTTCGATCACCTCCTAAGCATATACAAGAGACCTTGAGAATGAAGGGAAAGATACTATTGTGGAAGTGGGTAGGGGAGGCCGGATGTGACGTAGGGCAAAGGTAGGTCTAGTGCGGCTTGTAGGGTTTTTAGAGCTTCCAGGGCTTCGGATGGGAATGGCGGGTTACTTTATGGGTAGATTTTAAACAAAATACGGTCCCCGTAAACTAAGGATCGTTAAACATGGCTGACTCTTCTCCAGTCCATCCCGTAGCCTGGCCCCGTTTCACCCCCGCTGGTTCTCCGATGAAGGAACAGCGATACCGAGCATCCCCTCGGAGAGGCCACTCCATCAAAAGGGTGGCTTTTATATATTTTTATATGCACGAGGGTAGCCTCTGACCCGTTGCTCACATTCCACCCTCAGACTTTCCCTTCGCTCCCCTCAAGACGAGCACCAAGAGAAACTCGTTTTTTGAGTTTGAGTCGCTCCTCGCGTCACTCCCAACCCTCTTCCCGAGTTAAATGGGCCAAATCAAGAGAATTTTAAACGTCCCTATAGCCCTATACTACAGCCCCTTAGAGCGAACAAACAGCCATACACAGGACTCCTTCATCTTTTTCCATCATTCGATTATTTTTTCCCTTTCCCTCTGACTCTTCACTTTCTCCATTATTTTCTCACTCTGTGCGTCTCTCTCCTAGTAAACGTCACCCGAATAACAACGTGACAGCCGGCTAAGGACTTTTCAGCAGACTTTCTCAGTATACTTTTTTTTCCATCTCTCTCTCTCTCTCCATCCTCTTATCTTCTTTTGAAAGTTTACCCGTGACGGGAGGGAAGGATGTACATCCTACTAAGACAGTTAAGTGACTGGTTATTGCGGATCGACAGGAAGACCAAGTTGGTTGATTTCGACACACTGTATCCCTTGCAGAATGGCTGTCAGAGAAGTCTGGCGAGTGACCGTGTCAGAGGTCTTGGCATAGTTGGTGGGCAGGAGAAGAAAGAGAAAGTGTGAGAGATAGGAGTGGCGGGGGGGGGGGGGGAAGGGAGACACCGAAAGAGAATCTTGTATTTGTCCAGTGGCAGAATTTATCCCGAGAGTGAAAGAAACTCGAAACATGGACCCGGTCAATACTTAAACCGCCGACAAGGTGGACCAGCGGAACGAACGGAAGCAGCGTGGCCGTCAGTGCCGAAGGGTGAGTTCCTCCCCTCGCGAGGAAGGGCGCGAGACGAGGGGGTTGGTTCGGTCGAACAATACTGGATGTCGCCGCAGACAATGGACCTCGGTACTCGCGCGCTACACGGCCGAACCCCTAAAGCCAAAACCAACTCTATCCAATGGCGCCGCTAACTGAGACGCCTCGACCTGCCATTTAAACGAGCACCTCGCAAGACTCATCCCATTCTCGCCTCGCACTGTTACGTGCAGCGAACATCCCCTTTACGGGAGCCCAGGACTGGACCTAATAAGCTCAAATTAATGGCGACGCCGTTCAAGTGAAATGACTTCGACGGGACTGGAATTGATCTTTTCGTAGTCGACAAGTCGAGATCGAGAGAAATTACGTGAACGAGATAATTCAGGACGACGGAGAGGAAAAATTAGGCCGGAGCATAGCGCGGAATTCTAATTCTTTCTTTCGATTCATTTGAAAATTCAATTGAGATTCTGCGGGGAATGTGAAACGGTAGAGGGTTCCTTGATAAGGGGTTGACGTCACTGCTCCTGTACGGTAACAACTCTAGCGACATCCCGCAGCTGCGGTGTCAAGTTGTTTCGCGTGTCGCTTTTAAAAGTTAAGAAACTACAACTATAAATTCGCCATTCTGTGTCCTGGACTCGCTCGCGTCGCAAGTTACACCCCTATATTCACTTTCCCCTAAAATTTAAGGGTTGTTCGCAAATTCCGGAGACACATAAAATTTCATCCTTATAGCATACCCGATACACTCCTGACTCCTGTAGCTCCTGCTTTTCAAACATGCACGACGACCCTTCTGTGTCCTTTGCCCCATTGAGCCTCTATAGCCGATACTGCCGAGGACTAAACTGCGGGCTCCGTGAGATACTGCTCTTGCGTTTTGAAAAGGTCCCTTTGCCCCTTTCCCAGGAGCCTCGCTCTATGCGCCAAACGCTATGCGTATCAATGACTGTTACGCAGAAGTCAAGAATCGATCCCCTCAACCTGAAATATGCAAACCAAATTGGATTCCGTCGAACCTTTGATCACTGGGAATTTACTAGTGTAATGGCGCCGGGGTTAACCGGAACATATATGTATGTCTACCTATCAAAGTTTCATTTCGAGCATCAGCCGTGCGCGCGTTTCCGTTCAACTTTTCAAATTCTATTTTTTTTCCATCTCTTTTCTCCGGTCCTCTATCGTTTTTCCATCTACATGCAAAATATTAATAGAAATTTAACAATTATCACTCTCGACTAAACGTCTTTCCGTGTGACGCGGTCATCGAACGAAGAGCCTAAAATGACGTCCGTTTGTCGAGCGTACGTCAAAACGAAAGCTGTGCTTGATAAAAACATTATTAATTGAGTTGATCTCGAACCCTTTTGTCGCGTCGCCCGAGCATTCATCAAAAGACTATTTAGCTTCTTTTTTTTTGGTGTCGCGAGTGTCGAGCTTTTGTGCGGAACGCGACCGTCCTCCTTAGCTGCGGAAAATTTTCTGGCGAAATAAATAAGAAATGTGAAGGGCGTACAGCAGCCCTGCTGTTTCCTAGATCGAGGATAGTCGTAGTGGTGGTGGTAGTAGTCGCCCTGGATGTCGTCACCCCTTGCCCATAAAAAGGCAAGCCATAAATAAAAGCTCGAAAAAATTGAAAGCTTAAAAGCACGATAAATAACGACGAAGCCTAATGTTGCATGAATGCGATAAGCCACCTTTGGGATAGGCTGCCAGGAGAAAATGTCAGTATGGAAGCATAGCAGCCGTAGCTTCGCTATCAGGTGAACTCCACTCGACCTGTGAACTCTAAATAAATAACAACTGCCACGTATACCAAGAGCCATCCCCTTTAACCCTAAGAGGGATGCTGCGACATTCTCACATCCTCGCGTCTCCCTTTAGCCAAGCGACAAATCGCTCTGACGCGTGCGGCGGTTCCTCCTGCCCATCTTTCCCAACAAGTTTCACGGATTTCAACACCTTCGAATAGTTCGAATAGCTCGGCTCGGGATCCAATTCGAAACTCAGCTTCCAGGGACGCTCGCATTAGATTCGATCCACGTGATGATTTACGTGGCCGCTCGAACTGAGAGTGAAGCTCTAATGGGTTCTGCCAATTTTCTCTGTGCGACGAATTCCGAGTGCATTCGTTCGGAACGTTCCGTGCTATGGTTTTGCTCCGCCGTATTTCCCTGCCCTCCAATCGGCACCCAGCATCCGCATCGGCCTATAGTTGCAGCGACGCCAGTAAAAGTGGCAGCCGGCAGTAGATGGCCCCTACAGGACACGAGCTTGAAAGTATCGTCAGCGCCAGCAACATTGCCACAACTCCTCGTGAAGCTTGCCTCGTCCTTTTGAAGTCATTTAATTCGGCTTTTTCACCTGGATTATTCGAGGATCTGCATGAAAATGAAACTTTCATAGACGGACGAAATTAATGAATTTTAATAAGGGACGCTCGTCGTCGTCGTCGTCATCGTCGTCGTTCTCCCCTTTCGCTTCGTCTCGTTTACCCCATCCCCGCCCTTACGACTGCCACTTTCACGAAATAAATTAAATACGTTAACACCGTGAAAAACTTTTTCGCTTCGCTTCGATTCTTTGCTTTCCTTGACCCGCCTCTTTAATTCGGATTCTTATGTACTCTTTTATTTATTACGCAAGATAATCGATCTTTCGTTTTCAAACAATTTCTGTCTTTTTTTGTTCACAGGTAAGAGACAGATCTTAATGCAAGCTAGTATGGCTGCAGTGAAAAGCGACGAGCATCCCCTATAGGGTTTCAAAGGTAGGGAAATTTGTATATGTATATATTTATATTATAATTATACGGACGTTAATTAATAGACTAATTACGTTTTAATTTGTCAGCATCTATAGGAGCTCTGTCTCTATATTACTGGTCTTCGTACTTTGATCTAGTCTAATTGTAAGCTCCAGACAGGTTAGTGTTGATGGCGCTACACTCCAGCCGCTGGCTCCATTCGCTCCTTTCTCTCGGTGACTGGCTGGCTCGTGTATTACTTTCCCACTTTGCCGAGCGATGAATAGAGGGGGGTTGGGGTTGAACGGGCGAGAAAAGGGGGTCTGGAAAAGATGAGAGAGGGTGGGAGAGTTTATAAGTTGGTAATTTGAGGCACGGGGCACGTACGCGGAGCCAGATCTTTGCGGCGCCGAAATAAATCAAGCAGCTATACACGTCTTCTCTCTCTCTCTCTCTCTCTCTCTCTCTCTCTTTCTCTCTCTCTCTCTCTCTCTCTCTCTCCTCCCCTCTCTCTCTCTCTCTCTCTAGCTCTTTCGGTCTCTTACCGCCCGGCTCGAGCATCAGAGCTATCCCCTTGCTATTCCCCTGGCCGCTAGCGATCTTCACACAGGACGCGAGCGAACCCGACGCCGCGACGGTTATTTATTCGAGAATTACGGCCGCTTATTATAAGTCCCTCTTTATTCTAGGTGGCGTAGCGGTGCCACGCGCAGAACAGATTCTCCAGTGATTTAATGGAGTCCCGACGATATACACACTGCCGAAAAGCACACCGGCAACATCCGGAGGGAGTCCACACAGAGATTTCAGGGGCTTTGCTTTGCAACTTGTGAATTATCCCAATTTTTCATTTTTTAGCCTCCTTACATTTTTAACCTTAAATCTCTTTACAAGATTATCTTAATCAACGACATCAGGGTAACAAGGTGAGTTCCTTATGCGAACTACGTTCCAGTGGGGGACGCGGAGTCAACCTACAATCGGAACAGTCTCCTCGAACGTTGGCCAGGGAATGCAGCATCTCCGATGTGGACTAAGGGTGCTCTGCGCGCGCACGAGAAACCTCCCCGGGGGTGTGGTCACCCCCTTGCACTATGCGAGATCCTAGTTAGAATTTTAAAAAATCACCGGATACGAAATGGTCCCTCAGACTCTCAGTCAAACAAATCCAAAGGTTGTTTTAGATGAGATTAAAAAAATTTATTTGAAAAGTCAAGAAAAACTGTACTCAATGTTTTGCTGCATTAATTTTGCATTCCTCGTTACTCCATTTGGGTTCTGAAAACTTGAGTATATCTACAATTTATCTTTTAGGGGAATCGTGGAAATTTCAGATTGAATGGTTATCTCTGTCATAGTTTGACTCGGATGTTTCTCCGAGCTCAAAGACAATTTCATTTTCAAGTATCAAAGGACTTTTGGCCGATCGAATCGCCTCACTCGTATCTGCTGCGGATATAGCTCTTGGCTTTGGGTTTTGGTTTCGGGTACGCAGCTCCCGGACTTCGGTTTGCCTGTAGCTTAAGAACTGTTTCCTCGTTTAGTCCACCGAATCGTTCGCCGCGGATGCACCCAAAGATGCATGCTCGAGTGCATCCAACTTTTCCCTCCCCTCCATCGAGATTCCTTTACTGTCTCAATTTCTGCTTTTCAAAAAATGTCAGCCACTGTTCGCTCAGCCGTTACCCAGGGCCCGGTAAAACTTTCTCGCAATTAAAGAGAGGGCTGTTTACGTGAATGAATGAAGAAGAAAATAATAGCCGGGGCTAGATAAAAAAAAAAGAGGGGAGCAATGAAAATGGCCTTGGTGTATTTTGCCTGCATTTTTCCAGGATCTATGCCGTTCCATACCCTTATAATATATATAGTGATTAATGCACGGTGCATCCTCCCATGGTGCTTCGAAGGGGACAATTCTTTTCCATAGTTCGTACGAGCCGTACGTGATCGTGCATTGAATCTCATTGGTGATAGCCGCGAGTGGTGGGTAATATATCGAGTGCAGTCAGCTCAACCCCCGTCGCACCGATCGAGCCACCCTCCGAGCCACCCTGGTGTGCGGCCATTGTGCGAAGCTTTGTTCGAACGGTGACGGGGTCACATTAATCTGTCTCTCACCCCTTCTGCATAGCTCTCCACGTTATAGGAGCCATGGTAGGCCTCCCCCCCGCTCCCACTTTCCGATGCACCGTATTGCACCTCCAGGACGTTTCACCCTCCCAGCAAGATCAACAGTGACCATCGGCTACCCCATAACGCGATTTCTCATTCGTCCCATGGTGTTTGCGTGTCACGGATTCATTCTATAAAGGATCGATTGCGTCTCGATCGATCGTGGATCTGGAATCCTGAGAGACGACAGGCGTCTCGACGGCGCATCTTCCGTAACCGCTCGACTCGTGCCAATCGGCAGACGCTATTGGTGGAACTTTGCCAAACACGCTGGAGAGTTTTCACACGTGCGACAACCGATGCTCTATGGGTACTATGCATGGTGTACGGCAGCTCCTGTGAACACTGCCTAACGGCGGCAATAACGTCACGACGTTAACGTCGCTTCTTTCAATCTCACAGCCTTAATCGGATTCACGCAATAACGATTCCTATGGCTGCGTGTGTATGCGGCGACGGCAATGTAGCATGGCGACGGCAATGTAGCATGGCGACGATGGCGGATAAAGATGGGGATGAAGGGGTGAATTTTCGTGATAATGCCGTTACGTGAAATCGTGGGAATAAATGAAAACGATGGTTGGATATCCGGAGCGAGAGGCGCCGAGTGGACGATTCGGCACTGCGATGAGAACGCGCCCTATGAACATTCTGAAAAGCCCCGTAATCATCGCGCGGTCTCCAGGCAATTGGTACATCCCCGGGCAAATACTCGCGCAACTCTCTCTGGCCCATCCCTGTTGCCTATTTATAATTCGCCAGTTTTCTCTTTTGCCCTCTCGTTCAATTTTTCACATACGTATATGTAAATATATGTATTTGACTTTTTTTTTCAGGATGAAATTTGTACACGCTTCACGCGCTATCGCTCCTACCGATGAACGCCGTGTCTGGTACACGAGAGAGCTTTTTGACGTGTGTGCTTGCTTTGAGTATTCGCACTGGTCATGCGTGTGGATTAATGCTCGTGCGTGTTCATCGTGCCTAGGTGTGTGTGTGTGTGTGTGTTTGTGCGCTCGTGGGATCCCTGGGATTAGCTGTGTTTACGATTTAAGCGCATTTACCTCCGCGGTAAATATGACTTTAAATAAACCGGTTAAACGGTATTGCTTCCGTCAAATTGGTACTTTTACTTTTTATGGTAAAATGTTCGTTATACTGGCACTACTTTACGACTTTGTTAGTGCCCGACAATAGTGTATAGAGTATTTTTGTATCACAGTACCTTATTCCTTTTTACCTATTTTGGTTGGCTGTTGTGCTTATGTATGTTTCACAGAGAGAGAGAGAGATAGAGATTCTCGATGGTCTCCAAGGAGATGTATATTGTATCTTTTTTTTTTGAAAAATCTTATAAAATTGTATGGGACAGTTTAAAGATTTTATGATTTACAAATCATGGTCGTCAAACGCGAAGATTCTGCAACATGTGAATCCTTCGCTTTTTTTGGGAAGTTTTTCTGCCTTACTTGGTTTCGTCTACTAGACAGCGAGGTGACGGCCCGACTGAAGTGCGCAGGGGTTGAATGGAAAAAAAAGGAAAGTCACCCTGGTCGGGAAGGAGGGGAGATGGTAAAGAAAATGAGGGGTATGGAGGTGCGCTCGCAAGTCTGTTTCGAGTTTCGAGACATCGCTCGTTGTATCGTGGCTGTATCGATTCATCCCTTCCAGTGGCTACTGAGCATCGGTGGTGGGGGATAGGGGTGGAAGTCCGTTTTACACGAAGGAAAGTCTCAACTGTTTTGCGAATACCTGTAACTGCTAATTATTATCATAATATCATGGTGAATTAATTATTTGGATCTTCAAGTTTGCCAGAAAAATATTATTCTTCGTAGAAATTATAATTTTTTTAAAGACTCCAGCCAGTAGACATGGTTATTTCAATCAATAAGACTTGTCATATCTGCACGATTATAATTAAAAAAATTTCATTTCCCTAAAATTCAATATCATTACTATTACGAATGATCAAATGTGTGCGGCAGACTATTGAGTAATTGTACAGTTGTGAAGAAAGGAGGTTCGAAATAAAGCGGTGTGTAACACTGGCTTGTACATTGACTCCCCACCACGACCGACTAGACTCCCACCCTAAAGATTCTCCGTACTCCCCTGAAACCCCTACTATTTGGGGGTAGTTTTCCGTAGTTCATCGAAGCCTCGCAGGATGGCGCCACAATTTGGTTTTCCGAGAATTTCAACAACTCGCATCCACCCCTACGTTGGTAAGGTAGGATGCGGCAGGGCGCGCGCTTCGAATACCTCGGCGTCGGGACGCGTCTTGGCATCCTTGTAAAATCCTAGAGCGCATACGTAGATGTTTGGTGTTCGCGGGGGGTGGGGAGGGGGGGTTACTGTGGCTTCTTAGGATCGGAGCTGAAAAATAATACGTGCACTCGTATATTTCTACGGTAATTTCAGTGTGGCCAAGAGGTCGGCTTGCAGCGAAGCGTGACTGGCGCGATAGTATCGTGATTCGCCGAGGGGATAAGCGTCGGCGGGGCCGTTTTATTTTCTAGTTTAAAATGTAAAATAACGGGAATTTCGCAAATTACAGAGGCGAATGTTATTTGCACAAAGTAATGTGGCGAGCGCGCTGTGCTCGTGTACGAGGAAGAAATTCTTTGGCGCGACTTGGAGCAGTCTTACCAAATAACTCGGAGGACTATAAGTTTCGACAGAGAATTCGGCCATTCTTTGAGAGTCCTTATCGATCAAAGACACCCATAAGGATTTTTATTCACATTTTCATGTGGATTTTTAAGTTTATTTCAAGTTGCGGTCGGTCCAACTAATCTATTCAGGAGCCAAGGATACCTTTGCGGGACTAACCCTTTCTGTTCGTCAGAATGGGGATCGATCTCATACTTAATTAAAAAAAAATGTAGTAACGCGCGTCTAATTGACCCGAATATATTTCCCTAGGCGATGGGGTTCTTCCCTCCCGATGTATTCCGAGGAGCAAGAATACGAGGGATAGGGTTATTTACTAGTCCACCCCTGTGCGTAGCTATTTCAACTGGTGGGTAGATAGCTGCGTGCCTATGTTTGCTCTAGACTAGAGAATTATTATTACGGGGTTGCTATGTAATTACCAAATATAATTTGTTCCAGTTATCGGTTTTGTTGATCTTCATTTAAATCAAAGCTGTACACAGGTTGTCACATACCGGTTTGAGTTGCGTTTAATCATTGTCAAGCCACCCAGCCACCCAGCCACCCAGCCAGCCACCCTCGCTCTGCCACTTTTCTCACCCCGCAACCCTCACACAACTCCCAACGCTTTATACACGTTGCGTGCGCTGGCTGTTTGCATTTGGTGTGACACCCGCGGCCGAATATTATATTGCGTGCGATACCTATCTCGTCAAAGCTATGCTAAAGTGTGCTGTTTGTATCGCGCTCATAGGGAGCCGGCCTGATCCCCCGATCATGGCCCGAACCCTTCTTGCTCTTTCGTGATATGGAATTGCTGTGGTTGAGTTGCCGTAAAAGTATTAGCACCTCCAGTATCGTCTCGTGACCCCAAAGTATCCCAAAGGACGAAGGGAGTCCACTGTAAATCTCCAAGGTTGCGGGAGAACCAGAAAGTAGAACTGCCGTGATCTAGGTAGGGTGCGCGCTCATATTGAAACTATACGAAGATCGATTGCAGTAGGTGCTCCAATCGTCGAGTGGAAACTCGGCTTGAAGAGAGTAGCAAGTGGTCCGGTTGATCCGTGGGGGAAAGCGAACCAAGGTGTTAAAGGGCGGTTTAATATCGGAGCAACCGGAGCTGAAATCATCTTGGCTTTGGCGAATCAGTTTACAGGTGGCCTTTGACAATCCTGAAACCGGAAAACTATTGCTCCGTAACGCGACTCCAAAGCCTGAGGCGTGTCGAATTGACGTCCTCAGACCTTTTAGGAGTTTCAGGCTGACTGAGATAGGAGCAGAGATAGAGGTTAAGGATAAAGGTGGGGGATGCTTTATCGTAATTTACGAACTTGGGCCTAATTTGACCTCCGAGGAAAATGTACATTATCACGTTATACCTAAGCCCGAATTGCATATAAGATGCGAATTGAATATACGGCTTTGACTTAGGACGGTATATAAACTGTAGAAAACCTGCGCAATGCTTCCGGTGTAAACTGGCCAAGGCTCAAATCCACACGTGGCGACCCGGTCACCGGGCATGTGACTGGTCCAACCGAAACCGAAGTTACTTTGCAACCGAATTTTTTAACCAAAGTTCAGCTGGTGGGAAGAAAGGGGTGTGGGCAGAGAGTGCAGCTTTACAGCACTATCAAACTAATACGGCCGGTTGTTGTATCAGGCGGAATAGTTTTGACCCGGTTCAAGAATTCTCAAAGTGTCCCAGGACCTTCCGAAATTTTATCACGAATTCCAAAAACCAACCCGAGGCATTCATCCTCTGTCCCACTACCCCGGGTAATTATCCGTGCAAGAATTTCGTATTATTATTCCGAGTGCGTTGTTTCTTTGATTCTGCTTCGTCCGCTTCGACACGGTTCTTGTCCAATGTTCCTTCCAACTAAAGTATCCCGTCCAGAATCCATATACCTCGACGTTCCTGTACATCTCACTGTACGATCGTCGGACCTCCTAACCCCTTGTGGGACGTAAGGAATTAAGGCTGGCGCGTAGCCGCGACTTTTAGACAATTCGTAAATTCTACGATCGTGGCGTGCGATTGCGCCATATCGCGCTACACGTACATTGTTTAGCGTGGGAGAGATATAGGGCCGCGGGGACCGGATCCGGCTTGTAAAATCCAGCCTGTGAAATATTTTACACGTATTTTTCCGGCGGCACACGGGAATGTAAAGTACGCGTATGTGGATAGAGGGATGGGGACGTGGATCCCGCCATCAGGAGGGTTGAGGGGGGAGGGGTCGCAAGAGAGAACGAGAGAATGGAAAGAGTGGGAGATGAAGGGAGATAAATGAAAAGAGTGTGAGTGAGCGAGAGTGTGTGGGGGCGGGGGGGGGAGGGCAGAATCATGGTTGGGGAGTGCGTGCTTCACGCGACACGATCTCTCCCCCCGTCCCCCGCCCCCCGCCCAGCCCCTCTGCACCCAGCAAAAACCCCCCGCTAAGTCATTACTATTAATAACCAGACAGAGAGAACAGTGGGACAGGCCGCGTTATTATTCATAATGATGTGATTCATTTCCTCGAGCCCTCCGGAGGTGGCTCTGTGTTTTCTCTCTAATAAGTTGCAAATCGTATTAATATGCAAATATTCACTTGGCGAATACGGCCGATTACCGCGTATCAAATCTTGTCCTTTATGAGATCGAAAATAGCCAGAGGATATAATTGAGAACAGCATAACGTATAAATGCGCTTGTATAGGATTCCCTAGCAGCGAGAACAAAGCCTACTGCCGTGGATCATAATCCGAATAATAATAATAGTACCGGGCTAACGCAACCATCTGCCTTAGTTCCTACAATCGTTCGTGTATGTGGGAGATGAAAATTTGGGAATTTCGGTGAAATTGTCCCGGGGAAAAGACGGCACGTGCGCAGCCCCGAATAATAGGAGGGCAGTGAGAAATATTTTGGCAAGGAAGTAACAGATATGAGTGAGATAAATCTCGGATGCGTGAGTCTAGTGCGACTGTGTTGTATAGCTGGAGAGGAGCACGAGCGCGTATATGGGATATCAAAAGCAGGGAAACGCCCACGGAGCAAATACGAAAGGAAATATTCGGCAACGTTATTGCCAGCGGCACGAGTAGAGTCTCGTGTCTTATTAAAATTGAACAGGCTACGTGTGGCCATTGCGTATTGTAGGTTGCGTGGCGTTAACGTGCCGCTAACCGAATCCTGCTTTTTTTCCTACCCTCCCTTTACAATACTTTTCAAGTAACACGTGAGAGAAGAATTCCCTTCTTGTGGCTAAACAATAACTTATTACATATGTATACGTGTGTACGGAGGGAGTGAGAAAGAGGGGGGGGGGTGGTTGCGTGTGCGCGCGCGCGTGTGTGGGTGTGTGGGAGGAGGGAGGGAGGTATCGCTCTCAGATCTCAATGATTTTATGCGACTCGCGATAGACACGCTTTGCTTTAGATTTACGTTGTCGTTTATACGTTTACCGGTGCTTTTTACCCCAAATGAAATGTCTGGGCTATTTTTCGACGTAATACATTTGAAATTTTTCAAGATGCACGATTACGTAATATGGGAGTAGGTATAGCTAGGTAGATGGGTAGGTGGGTGGGTATATGTAAGTAGGGACTTGAGAGTTTGAAATAAAATTGGGTAAAAGCGACGAACCCGAAGGTTAAAGTTAACGGAGCGTAGTACTTGAGTCAGGACGTTTGACCTGTTGGCTACGGCGGCACGAGGCACTACCAGAAGGTTTCTGGCCCTTCTGCATACATTAAAGATATAACGAGGTCCGGCAGTGGCCGTTGGAGGGAGATGTAGGCAAACGCGCGGCACACCGAAGCTAAAAGGTACGAGGAGCAGCATGAGATGGGATGCGATGGGGTGGATAGGCCAGGGGGGTTGAGGGTGGCTCGGGGTAGGATGGAGGGTAGGGTTACATTGCTGTTTGTCGAGGGCAAGGTACGGTCAGAAGAAGAGAAGGGGTGGAGGAGGGTTTAACTTGCCTCCTTATTTCCCAACAGACCAGCTCACCGTCATCTTCCTTGCTACTGCCTCCTCTTACCCCCCTTCAGGACTGGGCTACCCCTCCCGCCTCGCGCCCTTTACACCCTCCCGTTCCCTCGTAGTCGTGAGAGCAACCGCACTGGGCCCTTCTATGATTTACAACCTGCAGCGACGCTCGTCTTGTAAACGGCACTGCTTCCGTCGAGAATCCCAACCCCATCTTCTTAGAGTTCTCTTGCAGTTAGGGGTGGAAGCGATGCGAGCAGTTGGAGCAACGAGCGTGAAGAATTGGAAGGTTTTCTCCAGTTGTAGCTTTACGGTGGACAGGGATAGTAGGAAACTGGTGTGCTATCCCCTCAATCCGCCCCTACGTGTACGATCGATACCCACGTTATACCTTTCTTCCACATTTACTTTTACTTCCGCCCTTTCATTTTCTTTTATTTTCTCTCCCCCCTCCTGCTCTGTCGTCCCGTATCAACTTCCTACCGACTGCTCGCTAAACTTTGAGCACCTTTCATCGGGTTCCAAGTTATCGCCAGGAGATCCGCGATTCTCTAACGGGATAACGGGGTGACTTCTCGAAGGGGTAGATTCGGGGTGGTTTGAGAGCAGCCGGTTTCGCCACTAGTTGCTGAGTGCAAATAGTCAGGATTACGAGAAAGGGATCACGGTCGGTTCTCTAAGTTATTTCACGGAAGACCGAGTCCAAGCCCAGTTCGATTATAGAGAGCATAGTGGTCGAATCTAAGGGAGACCCGATCGTCATCATCGGAGTATGGACGGAACGGAGCGGCGTACAAAATAGAACGTAACAAGGAGAACGGAATAGAGAACACGAATAGAAAGACAGCAGAGTATAAGATATACGACGTAATTAAACTGTTAGAGACCATAGGCCAGTATTTTGAATATATCAATGAAGTTTGTGGAAATCGAAAAACCTTTACCATCCGTGTATTTAATATTTCTCGTATTTTCACAGCAGCGAAATATCGCTTGCACGATAGGGGATGATGCTGGTTGAGGGGTGGTAACGGGGGCTTCGAATGTGGCCGGGCAATAGAGAGTAAAGAGGTGTGCTTTTAACGAGCCCGAATTGGCTGAACTTTAAAACCCGTCGACGACAAAGGCGGACTCACATAGACGCGTCTCTCTTGCACTCTCAACAGAATCCCTCTGCAATTTCGCTATTTGAAAATGTTGAATTTCTACGTGTACCGCACGTAACCACCGATACACGTAGCCAACGTAGTACGTAGTTCGTACGTACATACGTGCCAGGTACGTTACATGCGGAAACGTAACGGCACGGTTCCGTATTGATTTCCCGTTCTGTTTTACCGAGGACGGCAGCTCAGACCTGTATCTCGATCGGCACGATAATCGGACGGCCAATGTGCTCGCGGATTCTATTCCGCACGAAGAACCGGAAGAAACCTGGCGCCGCCTAGTGCCATTCAATTGACTCAATGAGAATGGTAACGCAGGAATGTACATTCCAGCAGCTTGGAATCCGTCGAATCGGCGAGATGCTCAACCTTCGGCCGAGTTTCCAATTGGATCCACCGTGTAGCGACGATCTTGGATTTCAATAGTTTTTACATGGCGTCGCGACGCATCCCGTCGAGGATACCCTTTCATCCTCGGTTTCGTATGGCGTAATCCAACGGGGACCACGTATGGGTCACGTAGAGAACGTTAACACGACGGTATGCAATTGAAAGGTTACACGGTCGCAGCATTTCTCGCCGCGACGCAAAAGCCGTGGCTGCACGACAAAGCATAATTGCGCAACCGAAAGGATCTTCGATCGCAGCGCATCATCCACTTCTCAAAATAATAAATCGACGTCGACCCTATTTCCACCACTCTCTCCCTCCCTCTCCTCACCGTCTTTTACTTACCTTTGAAGCTCGTCTCTTATTCCTATACTCCTTTGCCCTGCACCTGCTACTACCGGGGTATATATACTTGCACTTCGACTTTACTCCCTTATTACTCTCCTCCCCTCATACCCATTTCGCAATCCGCGAGCTGTGCTCCACATCTCTTTACGTTACGTGCAATTATCCGGGCAATCGAGTGAGATAGCGAGAACTTCCCTTCTTTGCTTTAAGCTACGTTTTCGTATAATCTACATACAGTTGGGAATACACGGGAGAAAATATTCTCTCAGGCTGAAATCGCGGCTTCGTAGGAATAAAGGTTAAATATTTATTTTACTCCGTAACATTGACACGATAACGTACCGTTGGAATAAAATTCTTATGGGTCACGATATCACGATAAGGTATTCGGAAATTCATTTGAATCTATCGATAATATATTAAATCTTTGTTCCGTTATTAGTAATGGAAGGAGGGAAGGGAAAGTTATAAAAATAGTTTCCGACGTGGGTATAGAAAATACAAGAGTGAAAAATATGAGTCAGGATTGAAGTCAGCTTGATCGGTTTTCGTCGTAGGTTCTTTAATCGGGAAAAAAGTTTATAGTCCCGTCAACGTCTAAGTTCACGTCGAAGTGGAGTTGGAGTTTCTATGGCGTCCGCGATACAAGTATACATAAGAGTCGGTCTGGCAGTTATTATTGGGTTTAGGTTAGCCTAGGTTAGGTCAGCTTGTTCCAACTCGAGTAGCTCGCGATAGCTCGTCGTACCGACGTACCAAGAAATGGACGGAGGGTGTTAAACGGAGCTATTACCCCAGCCGCCTCCGTTATTGCTCATTTATCGGCGAGCTAGCTCGGATAACTATTGCCAGCTTACAAGGAGCGGCACCCGGGCGATTTCAGGTCCTTAGGGAGTTCAGTTGGGAACCGGGAACTCGCAACTCTCGATAACTTCCACGAGCAGGATCAACGATACTCGAGGCTGCGCTAGCTATGAAAACTTTCCCAGCCGACGCTACAGCATCCATCCTCTGGGCACATCGTCCGGTGAGAGTTCACCATTATTTTGCCTGATGCTATGATACCTCGGCGAATAGCATAACAATCGGATTTCTAACAATTCCAATGTTAGGATCGCGTGGGAGTTTCGGCATATCGACGAGCCTTCGAATACGCATTAATCGGGACGTCGTGTTCACCGACGCCATTCGACGAGTACACATGTATCATGACGTCGATGATAGAGGGTGATAAATGGAAATCAATTTCGAGGAATTTTTGCTCTGATAAAACAAAAAATTGAAATAGATGAGCCAAGGGTGTCTCTAGGACGTCGCGACGCCGCTGCTGACCTACGACCCCTTGCACCCCTACGCTCATTGTTACTTGCAAGCATCGGGTAGCGCCAACACGCACACGCAACTTTTCGCACACGCGAGCGCGTAAATAGGAAAATAAGTAACGGCGATAATTAACGAATATGCTAAGCAAGGGAATAGAGAGGGATCTATAATTAGCCCTTGGCTCGACGCGATACACACTTACTTTAATTATTCAGGCCTAGTTCTTTATGACGCCATGCCAGTTTTAAATTAATTTTAGAATTACGTGACTGCAAGGAGGTTGCATCCATTAACTCCTTAGAGTCCTGCGGCTGGTGTTTTAGTGCCTTTTTTTCCTACAACCGGAAGTCAACGAGCAACGACAGTAAACTCCTCACATGTGTATATACATTCGTATCGTTTTCACGTCACTTTTGGATACATGAAAGATTCTTTGGTTACGAGAGATATATCTATATACCAGGTATAGACAAGACACACCCCATTCCTTTTGCCGGCCGACAATACCAGTTAGGACGAAGGGATGCTTCCGTGTAATACGAGGTGAGACGGCCCCTCATTTTTCAAGGACCTGTCTCTAGCTCTTCTTCTGGCCCATCAATTCGCCCTGATCTCTCAATCAGTCAACGCCACCCAACCCCACCCCCCCTCCTCTCCATTTTCCTTCGCTTACGAAATAATATAAGAAAATTGCGATACGCGTCTGCCTTCTGCTCCGCCAGGTCACTTTGCCTCCATATGCTATCTGCTACTTCCTCTCGCCACCCCCTAACTTCCCCATTAACACTGGCATAGTAGTAAACACTTTTTTTATCTATCCACCACTTGTGTACCGCACGCTGGACCAGTTTTCGAATCACTCGATACTACTCCGTTAGTCTTCACGGATGAAGGCGTCTCTCTCACGTCAGGGAACTTTGGCTTTTCTGATTCCTGTAGAGCTTTATCCCAAGTTGCAGTGGAGCTTAAGCACTTATGGGTCATATGAAAATTGGAGGGAACCATATATATATATATATATATATATATATATATATATATATATAGGTAGGTAGGTACTCAATGGTGGGATATGGTGCGTGCTGTTAACACGGAATGTAATTGCGCGTGAATAAACTATGTTCCTGTCTTTGTCATTCTTTGTCCAGCGGTTCACAGTCCAGGATTATTCCGTGGAACGTGTCGTTTTTGCGAAATTTTCTAGATTAGATTTTGTTTTGCTGTTCAAAATTTGTCGGATGTCGTACAGCGAATTTGCCATTTTCCATTTGTCACTTGCCAGTGTCTACGGGCTATTCGGAATCCGGGCTACTTTAGCTGATGGAGAAAGGGTTGACTTTCAAATGTTTCTCTGGGTCATGAGGAGGTCGATTTTATTCCTGTGCCAAATTGGTAGGTAACTATATAGGGTGTAGTGTCGCGTGAAAAATGAGGTCGACAGGAGGAAAATGGTAGGGAATACTATGTACGTTAATGATAACTGATTCGATTTGGAGGCTAATCGAAATGCATGCGAGTTTTAACAATAAACTCATTAATGTTAATGCTACGTTAACAGCGCAAGGGACTAATTTGGTGGTGCAAACAAAAGCGCGACCGAACGCCGAGTGCGCCCGCTCGCAATGATTATCGGAGATATTTAATTAATTAACACGTCCAGTGCTCCGAGACTAATATATGATACCATGACGTCGACGATATTACAATGTATTCATCTGGTATTTATGGTGAATGGACATCGGCGTGAAACGGGCCAGATTCTAGTGGAGATATCGGGTGATGGGGACAGTGGAGGAAAGGGACAGAGACAAGTGTAATTCCAATTTCACGCAATAATCAGCCGTATCGATTAATTGCTTTAATCCTCTCGATAATTTGTTCGAATAATTAACCGTGTTTTGTCCGAGCCTGGACTTTCCTATAAAAGCAAAAGTAATAAGTTAGCAGTTCCTTTTCCGAAACTCACAAACTGTGGAGTGGCTTGTTTTATAGATTGTTTCTGGTGCCTGTGGGATTCTCCGTGTATCGTCGAGTTTGTAGATCCATCAATTATTGCACAAGGAATGGCAATCGATCGAGACTATGGGATGGGTCAGGGACCACAGCAGAAAACATATACGTATACACGTGTCCGAGATGAAAATCTCCATGCACTTCCATGCATTCTTAATGGCCGTGGTTCAGAGTCTCGACGGTGCAGGGGAGGCAGGACGTAGGAAGAATCTGTGGGTGGAAAAAAAAGTTAACTGCTAACTGGTAAGAAGGATTTCGATGCTCCTTGCAGCATCTAGCAGCGTTGACGGATCTTTAATTAAGGTTAGAGATCGGAATGCCGACATGCGATCCTAAGGGCAGATAGATTGCGAAACCTCCTCGTAATTCCCATTGTTTTCTCTACGCTGCTCCATACCCGGGATGCTGGGTACTTTGTGATTTCCGGCTCGTTCCAATTTGAATTTTCTCTTCTTCTGCTCCATTTCTCTCCACTCTCCCTCTCTCTTTCTCTTTCACCCCTCTCCCCCCCCAGTTTACTCGACCCTTTCCCTATGAGGTAACCAGCGACCAACAACCACCCTTTGTTTGACGGCGATTAACGAGCTTTAGTTCAGATTTCATCCGAGAGGGTAGTAATATGCACGAATCGGCTCGTCGTGTTTCATAATAAAGGGAGAAGGAGAAAGAGAGAGAGGCAAAGTGAGCGAAGTGTATAGAAAAGGGTAAAAGAAAAAGACAAGAATGTTGGAATAACGATAGAACAACAGTGAACTGGAAACAGAGGAGTTAAAAGTAAAGTGTCTCCTTACGAAAAGAAAATTAAAGAGAAGGGCGCGAGTACGTTTCATGTAAGAATTAAGGAGATCGGAGTTCGCCAAAAACTTGTGGAAATCGTAACGGTAGAAAGAAGGAACGGAAAGCGTGGCGATGGGAAATAAAGAAAGAAAGTGGGCAGGAGCAAAGGTCAAAAGTTTCACGGTTCTTCCAGCAACGCAGCGACTGTACTCCCATTTGTTTCTACTTATGCCGCCGCAACGAGCTGCCGTAGTCTGGTGCGAGCATTAAGGGGAATGTGTTGATACTGAAATTGCTTCATTAAGATTATATTGTCGTGCGGTCGCTGGCCGGCCCAACCAGTCCCAGCAGTCCGCTGAGCTTCCCCCATGCCGAAGGTAGAAGCTGCGTTACCTTACTAACGGCCGCTTCATAGAAACGAAAGCTCGCGTAACGGCCAGCTTGGCTACGTGTACCGAGAAAAGAATACTGGGAGTTTCCGTTGGTCGCGCTGGCTGCAGTTACGTAGCATACCGGGAGGTATGCTTAAGGTGGGTACACATGGTATACCGTTATGGCATAACGGACGGATGACTATTCGATCTTGATCGAGATGCGATACCAATTTGAAAAGCCGATTATTTTTCCAAAGTAATAACCATGCTGCAATAAAGAATATTAAAGTGCTAGCCTCGTCCTTCTCTAGACTCATTCCTGGTCGCAGCATGTGAAGACCCATACCTACGGCCACCGCTAGGTGGCGCCAGGCGTGATTTGTCGCGGTGGATATGAGGGCGGCTAGTGCCCCTCTGGACGCAATATTATTTTAAACGATGATATAGGAGGGGCGCGTGGTGCCGCAGAAACCGCGATTCTGCAACCCCCGACTCTCTTTGCGAAATGAAAATCGCGAAACACACGACGACCCTCTATTCTCTTCGGTTCTCTCGCACTTCTTCCCCCTCTTTCTCCCATTCCCGCCTATCTCTACGTCCTTGCACCGAATTCCATCCGCGTTCTTCGAAACGAGCGCAGCCTGCGCCCGCAGCTTCCATTTAGATAGCTACCATGTTGGATTTTCTCAATGCTTCCTTCTTGGTTATTCCTCCTGTTCCTCCCGTTTCCTTCCATTCCTTCTGGTCTAACGTAACTACATTTTCAGTCGACTTTTTTCTCGTCCCGGTAGTCTTGGCTTCTCCAGTCTTTCGCAAGCCTGAACCTCCGATACTCTCGACGGGCAATCTTTTTGAAAATATCGCTCGACTCGAAATTATCGGGTTGGCTTGGATTCAAGATTCAAGGTGGATGTATTATTAAGAGGCTGCGCTTGGCCGCGAACCAGGAGCGTAACTTTGAGAAAAAAGAGCGGCGGCAGGGCTGCTGAGTTTCGTGCCTTATTTGGCCGTGGAGCTATTTCCTTCTCCTCCGATGAGTGGAGGGGAGGAGGGCTAGCCTGCAGCGATAGGGACGCTCCTTGGGATCCTTTCCAAATTGGGCCACGGGTTAACAAGCGCAGTCTACAATTAGCAATCCAATTTAATTGCAACTGATGCTCGATGATATTTGCGCTCTCAATTATGGCGCCGGTAATTGTAACATCAAAATCATAAACGAAGAGAATTTTTCGTTAATTTTCCTACGAAATTTACGATAAAATTTACCGTAGAAACCAATAATCGTAGGACATCGTTACCATTTCGTTACTACTAAGCAATAGTTTATAGTATACGGTATTTTTCCCAGGTAAAAATTTACCTGATTTAATGTACAGTTTTCTGTTGCTTTACAAAAAAAAATCTGATTGATATAAGTATAGTATAACCAAAAACTGATTTAAATTTTTACACCATTGCAAAACGCTGTAACGTATTTTCATACTCGATATCGCAAGTGAAAATCCGAGAACTGACCTACGTCACATTCAGCTAAGCATCCGCATACCAGGCTGGTGCCAGTCAATTCTTTTTTCACCGGGAACCGACGTGCCGGTATAGTTTGGGAGTTGAGGTGGAACAGGCTTAACTCCGTCAAAACAAGAGTTCTGACAGGATCTATCGGAAAAGACAATAGCCCAAAAGATCCTGTTAATTTTTGGGGATGCGTAAAATCAAGAAACGCAACCATAGGCGCTGATCATTGGGGTTGGGTAAAATCAGCAAAAACAACTTGATTCACCAACGGGAGCGAACGATAACGCAAATGCGCGGCCGGTGACTCGAAGAAAACCAGAAAGCGAGAACTTTATCCGAATCGATAGCTGGAGTCGCCTTCTGACCCCAAGTCGATCTTCGGAGGTAAGAGATGCCCCGTACAAAAGAGCGACACTTCGAGGCTCATATACGTATAAGCGAATGAAAGGAGAAAAAAATAAGTATATCAAACGAAGTCGAATGGAACGCGAAGTCTGCGTTAGATTCCTATAAGGGACATTTGGACGTAGCCAGTCCGAAAGCTACGGGCTACTGACTTTATCTATCCAGCATCCCTCCCCCTTCGTACCTCCTCCCGTGCTACACCGAAAATGAGCCTAGCCCGTTTCCTATCCATTCGTCCGCAGTAACAAACTGACCGAACTGACTTCCCGCCGGGCGGAAGTCCTAACCGGAAGCCGCCAGATGAGCGCCGCGCGCGTGACTTACTTCAAATCACGCTAAATTGACTTTCTATCAGGATTCTGCTGAGATTTCTTATGGGTCCATATATATACTCTGCACAGCATCCACATTTTCACTTTACGCTAGAAAGACTGGCCAAGGGATAGAAAGAATCTGTATAGAGAGGATAGGAGGATTATTACAGAAAACCGATAATATTTCGTTGCTACCAAGAATTAACGAAAGAAAGAAAACGCGAAAGGTAAAAAGATAATATTTATAGAAGAGAATAGATAATATTTAGTCGAATATCATTTTTCATTGAAGATGAAACAAAAATAATGGATACGATGCCTTGTTCAGTCAGGGCTATTGTATTGTCTGAACATGGTTTTAGCGTTGAGATCGAATGAATGAGCTAACTTCAGTCGATGAAATCCTCCTAAATAACACTATACATTGCGACGTGATTTTTAGACCCGGGGTCAGAAGGCGACTCCAGCTAAAGATTCGGTTAACGTTCTCGTTTTCTGATTTTCTTCGAATCACCAGCCTGCTGAGAAGCTACGCTCTCGGATTGATTCGTACAGTCACGCCAAAGCTTTTGAAAAATTTGTTATCCTTGAATTGAGGTCGAGGTGCTAGAATCTGCCGCGGATAGATAGTCTCGACGTGCCGAGTTGCCCGACAGAGGAGAGGACCCAACGGAGACGTCTCCGCGGACCGGCAGAAGTCCGCGTGAGATTTCGACCAATCTGAATGATTACTATTGTCAATTGACTGCTTTAAAGCAGTCTGTCTTGGGACACCGATCGGGGTGCCTCGAGCTGCCTCGCGCCCGGGTTATTTCTTTATAGTTTTTCTAGCCGTTTTTCCTATACGGTATAGGAAGTTCTCGCTGGTGTGATTCTCGTAATATTCAGGAAATCCTATAGATTTTCCGCGTGTCTTTCGGAAGTGCAGTGTCGTGCTATAGTGCAGTGCCCACCCGAGCATCCCCTGGATGCAGTTCTAGGCCTTGACGGATCAGCTGAACCAGCTCCGGTGAGGATTCCCAATTTATTAATTGGTGGAGGGATCTCGATTTTATAGCTCCGATTCGTTCTGCTGTGTTCTCGACCAATTGCTCTCTGTATTCCGCACTATTTACCTGTTTGAGCGGCCGCGCATTTCCGTTATCGTTCACTTCCGTTGGCGAATCAAGTTGCTTTTGCTGATTTTACGCAACCTCAATGATCAGCGCCTATGGTTGCGTTTCTCGATTTTAATAATTGCCTTGCTAATGCCAGATCCAGCAGGTAGCCACCTAAGAAAAAAAGTATCTCTCTTGTTATTTGTTCTTTTCATTCCTCCTCTTCCTCCTGGTTCCATCCGTCTCTGCAAACCAAACTGCGTTATATGCTTTTGCCAGCATCAGTCGGTCTACCAGTTGGTCCTCCAACTACTTCGGTTATAGTTTCAGCTCGGATTCTAACGGCTCTTCTTCTAGTCTGAATGAGCTACTCTCGAGTCGACTTCTCCCTGTCTCCATTGGACTTCTGATGCCTCCAACACTGGGCTCAGCACTACGCAGAATTATGAAATTAAACCACGAGTATGGACGGGTTGAACCGCAAAATATTTCAAGAGAATCCTTAAAAGTTTACATTCCACGTAATAAATCTACTCTCAAAAATTCACTCTCCTCTAACTGGCTCTCCTCCGCTATCCTAATCGAAAGTGATATTCTTTTGTCTGCTTTTCCTGGAATTCTAAAACACTCCAAAGATCATCAAAGCTTCAATTTCCACAAACGAACTAGCAAATTGTCAAAGGTTCGCGAACGTCGGTATAAAGAGTAACTATAGGTATAGTTAGTGCTGGGACAGAGGGTGAAACTACCAGGACTTTAAAGAAGGGATGAAATTCATGATGTAACGTGAAATCCAAAAAAAAATGGAGGATCCACAATTCAAATATCCAGGCTAATTATTATCCGTAAAGCAAACAAGCAGTTAGCCGCTACCGACGCCAGACGTCGTTGCCACCGGCGACGAATCGCGTAGAGTTTTATGCTGGTCCGATAAATATGAGGGTTGCACCAATCTGTCTATAGTAAATCTATATATCTATACACGCATATGTGGATTTCGCTTATATCGTCCGCTGGTCCTATCTATGTTTTATACATGATGCACGTATTGACGCATGCAGAGCTTCCAATGTTTGACTAGCTGAAGCTTTTGATTTATATATGCGTCCAATAAAGTACAGGCTTAGCTTTAATGCTCCGACGCCGCGCTGTATATATCTGCGGAACAATATGTAAACCCGTATCGCTGGGCTGTTTACCGAGTTACGAAGGGAATATCCATGAAAAATGAGCCCTTTCCATATACCGTCATGGATACAGTCATCATCCAGACAGCATCCAGTCACTATCCAGAGATATACCCCTGGCCCTTGTCACTACCCTTATACGTCTCTTTACTTATCGACTCGCATCTGCTACTGGAACTCGCACTTTTCTTATTCAACTGTATTTTTCCTTTTGTGGAATATTCAAAGGATGCCTGAACCATCAACGACGATTACCTTCTTTTCCGTTTTACAATATTTCACATTTTATCAGTATCACGGAATATGAGTTTTGAATATACCTGTAACTTCCTTCGCTTCTTAATTCACAAGCAGATTTTTTTTTTTATAGGTATAGAATTGATATTGTAACGGGCATACTGTACCCGAGGGGATTGTGTAGGCAGCGTAATAAGGCATTATAGGTCGGACATAAGTAGAATGAGCGAAGAAATGATCAGATCGAGCCGTTCGAATCCTTTGAAAGGACGATTGATTGCTGGAATTAAAGAAGCACGTGACTTGAATTTCTATTGTTTGGGAATTATATTTTTCCATTCTTTTTTTTAACAGCAAGAAACTCGTATCTTTCATTCTGAACATTTTGTCTTGATTTTCTCCAAGTTCAATTAATATCGACTGCAATATTATTTCATCAGTGTTGGCCCCTGATTGATATGATCGTACCTATTCTCCGTGGGGGTTTCGATGTACGTGATAAGAAAGCACGGATGTTGGTTAGCCACGTATAACTATTGCCGTATAAAAAAATTATAAAAAAAAATGTAACAGCAGGTAGACTTAGTGCGAAAGTGAACGAAACGATCGATCAACATGTGGATAGAGTGCACTCCAAGTCTGGATAGCTCGGGATAGAATCAACCGCTAGACAAGTAAAGGAAAGGCGGTGAGGAAACATTGAGTACATACAAGGGAAACTGATAGGGCGACTAGGGATCGTGGGAAGTATCGGTGAAGGTGGGAGAAAAGAAGGTCGGTGTGTATGATGACGTAATGAAGGTATCTTCGGAAGAGATCGGCAGAACATCGGAAGCTGAATGGAAAAGTGATGAAATATAAATATGATACCCCGGGGAAAACTCTCCCTCCTGAACTCCAACCCCGAGTATCCCGGGTACTCCCTCTCGCCTGTACCCTTCGCCGCTTCGCATCTCCAACCAACCATATTAGCCAATATCCTGTTCGACAAATCTGTCTACATACGCACATATACTGGCTTCCAGCTGCGATTTAAAATAAAACGTACCAAAGTACAAAAATATACGGTTCACATATGAAATATATATAACACATACACAGCTTTAGCCATGTACGAATTGTATATAAATCATATATGACCTATGCAGAGCCATTCGTGACAAACGCACCGGCTGAAGTTGAACACAAATAAATATTTTTTTTTACGTTAAATAATTCAGACACGATTTCAACGACGTGTGCTTGTCGAATTCTTTAAAGTGTGTTTATGATTTCGTTAAATTTTTTATGAAGGAGTTGAAGCGGGGGTCGAGATCCTTGTTTTACATTTTGTTTCGGCACTGGAAGATAAAGTTTTGATTAGGGCTGAGACAGGCTTCGGAGGGTGAGTAGAATAGAGGGAGGAATGTTTACGGGTATAAGGGATGTTTAGACCTGAACTGTTGGGACTGTGTATAGGTACTATATGGATACGTGGCGAAATGTGCTTTGCGGGAAGCGGTTGCCGAACGATCTCCCTCGGGAGATTCCGCGGACGTACATAGGGTGTGTGGGTTGCGGGCGTCGCGACGCTCCTACGAGCAGCATATATAATAATAAATGAAACGGCCGTACCCTATTCTCGGGCCTCGACCGTGCTGGCGTGTATGTCCGGCTTGTATAGGAGCAGGAGGAGGAGGGACGAGGTGGTAAGAGAAAGACGGGGATGATGCCTGCTCGTAAAGACTTCATTAGGGGTGGTTAGCCTAATGGACACGGATAAGGGTTGTCGGCATATCGCATCGAGTTATAACATCGTGGTGGTGCGTAACGCGTGACGCTACGCATCCCTTCGGTAGAGGCGTAACTCACCCTCTTTCCTGGCATACTGTTCAGGATTCAATGTTCCAGCAGGGTGTATTGCTTAAGGGATCGTCCCTCGGATCGTCTTTTGGGTTAAAGGGCAGGATGCTTTTCTCAAAAATGACTCCTGATGGGATTTCCTAATTTCTCCCGTGAAACTAGCTAGGAATGCGAAGCCGAGCTAGAGGTTTTCTCTTCGCAGTCATTAGAATAATTAATTTTAATGTAGCGGAAAGCCAGTCATACGGGATATAACCCAGGATAATTCTGTTTGAACTCAGCCGCAGCGTTCTCAAAATAAAATGGCCCCCATTTAAAAGAATGAATGTAGAGAAAGATAGTCCTCCCTTTATATCTGGCATTATTCCTTCGTTATTTTCGTTATTTCAGTTATACGTGTACGTATATCTAAATGCCATGGGAATGGCACTAGGGGAGGCTGAGCATTGTTCTGTTTCATACGTGTAAGGGCAAAGTAGGGTGCACCGAGGGAAGAGGTCTCTGACCGTGGACACCCTGCGGGCACTATCGTATCTTGTATTCTCAGTATCCTTGTACGCATAAGCATTCGTTATCCTGAAAAGCACGTGGCCTTTGCTCTCTGGGTTATACGGGAGTTTCCACGTGGCGAATGTCATTCGCAGGGAAACGCTTTCAAAAATTATATCTTTGCTGTTGCCTCTTTGAAGAGAGGAATGTGCTTGTTTTGAAAGAGAGAGAGGGTGAAAATGGGGCGGACGAAAGAAAAAAAAAGAGAGAGAGAAAAAAGGACGAAAGGTGGGTGAATCTCTTGTGTATTCCGCAACGGGCCTCGGGGCCTTTCTATTGCTCTCTCTCTCTCTCTCCCCCCCCTCTCTCTCTCTCTCTCTCTCACTCTTTCTGGAACCGCGAGACTTTTTCGACTTTGTCGAAAAGCGATCTTCGAGTAACTCTCCAGTATCCGTGTCTGCCTGAAAGTTCCTGTATGGTATTTTGTGAGGGAAATTATAATATTCCGAGAATACAAAAGTCCCTTGGAGTATAACAGAGTACTGCCAAGGGAAAAGTAGTAGGGCTGTGGGGGAGTGAGGAACAAGGACTAAGTTACAAGGCCCGAGCCTTGTACCTTCTTAACGAGGAGTCGGCAAGAGAAGAAGAAGAAGAAGAAGGGGAAAAGGAGAAAGACAGACGAAGAAGAAGAGGGGTCAGCCATTCCCGAGACGAAGAACAACTCTTGCAGAAACTCAGATTAAAATGAAACATTTCGAAAACTCTCGCGTGTTTGCTCGGCCAATATTTAATCGTCGTTCGAGCTTCTATTGTCTTGCCCAGTTCAAGGTGCACCGAATTCACCCCTCGCCCACGGAGACTTTCGATACGTATATTTCCCTGCGAACCAATAATTTCACGGCTCGGTAAACTTCGGCCTTAATAAAAGTTAAGATATTCAAAAATTCATGGGATCTATTAAGATTTTTCTTAGTCCCAGGAGAGAAAGGGGTTGAAGAGGTTCCGAATTTCTCTCTCCAGAGAAGCTAAATGTGCCGATATTCTTGGCAACATCCTATCTGGCTATAGTAGAGGGAGGAATTTACAAGGAGTTGTAGGTTGCTGTAGTGGAAGTTGGGGAGGGGGGAGGGGTTATTGTGTATGTGCAAGGGTTGGAGAGTAGGTGAGTAGGTGAATAGGTAGCTGGACGAAGAGAGAAGAAGCGGAGTAGGAAGGGCCATTGAATATTCATGGGAAAATAAAAGGCGTCCGGTTCGCGAAGGGTGGAGGGAGGAGGGTGGAGGGTGGCTCCACAGCTGTTGAGTGCTGGCTATGATCGAACGAGACTTAAAAGCCAACAGATCTGTCTCTGACTCATTATACGCTTAATTATAAACGATGACCGACTGGTAGCTGACAGCACCCCTAAAGAAATATGACTCGACTTAATAAAGCAAGGTACGATGGGGTTAACGAATACCGACAAACCCTTTGACGATCGGTATCTCCTTTTCTCTCAGACGATTTGAGAGAGAAAGAGAGAGAGAGAGAGAGAGAGAGAGAGAGAGAGAGAGAGAGAGAAATAAGCAAAGGGGAAAAAGTTGAATATAAAAAGGATTGAAGCTTTTGAGAAACATATACGAGGAGTGGGGTGAAGAAGGGTGACGAGGGGTGGATCACATTGAAATTTACTTTTGACTCGTTATTGTTTGTGGTTAAACTGAACAATGCCGCCTTGAATCTCTTCTGATCTTCGTCAACCCCAACCAGATCCCAGGAACAATACACGTCAAAGTCCAATTATGGAAAAAATATTCAAAATGAAAAAAGTCCCGTGGACGTGTAGACGTTCGCAACGTGGGGTCTCCATCAACACTGAGGTTCATAATGTTCATTGGATGATATGAGATGCCAGGCATGATATACAATATGTGTATATATAAAGAAAGTGAGAGAATCAGGGTGTCTATACCTTGTCTTTTATTTCTCTCCCTGAAACTTTGGAAATAGCTTGCCAGACGGTTTGCTTGACTATTTGATTTCTTGATCTCTTGATTCCTTAACTGCTTTGCCCTGAATTCGTTTCCCTTCGGCTTCAATTGGCTTCCAGGGCCTCCTAGGTCCTTTGCATGTTTACACTCATCAAACTTCATCTCAGTCACGTACGTCAAAGGTCGGTCATCCCCTTATCCAAGTGTGGATTTACTGTCTCCTGCACCCTCGAACCGTCGAACCCCTCGAAGGAGCTAATCGTAGTTTTATTCAGGTAGCACTCGACACAGTTAAATCAAGTTGAGTCGAGACAGTGTTGTCGTGATCCAGCGTTATTAAAGGGTTGCGTTTCCTTTTTGCGTTTCTAAATAGCTATGAGATCGGCTCGTCGCTTTTCGAAACTTGGACAGCTTTTAATTCGCCGGCCGTCAGGCGACTCGCGAATGGCCGAGTGGAGGCAAAGTATAAAATGTGGAAGTTGATGCATCACGCGAAAACTGTTGGCAACTCTGTGAATCAACGTATCATCTTTTTCTATCTTCTTTTTTCCCTCTTCACCTTCAGCCTCATTTTATACCACGAGTAATCGCTGCCATTTGGCGTCTACCTTGAATGTTGAACAGGAAATTCAAATTTTCATTAAAAACCTTGAAACAAAAAATACGAGTTACGACTTACCGACTGATTTTTCATTTGAAAATAACAAAGCTTCGCCAATTACTCAGATAAAGATTATTATTTTTTTCAACGCAGAGATTAAGAGCAAATTTGATTACAGCAGTTACAAAAGTATTCACGTGTCAACCACGTTCTCTATGATTTGTCAGTGTATAAATATTTTATTTTATTCTCGAAAGAAGCATCAGCTGATAAATAAAAAAATGTTCCTCTGCTATTTTGTGGTCCAAAAATTTCATGGCACTTAAATTCTGAGCTTCGTTCAGGAATTTTTTTCGATTCAATCCTGGACTCTCGCTAGTGGACACCAACACCGTGTACCGGACTTTCCTTTAATTACCAAGACCATTTCTAAATTGGCCGTAATTCTCCAGGGGTTTCGAGACATTTGCTTTGTATTCCATGTAGCTGTCCGACTGGCAACGTTAACTGGAAACCCAATGGCAACGATTTATCTATCGACCTGCTTTAGAGAGAACGTCTTTTCTATAGCCAAACCCATGTACAGTATATATGGATATATGCTATATAAATAGTTGCTCACTTTTATTATCCCAAGCATCCTTATTGTTTTCACTCTTCTCCTTTTATCCTCCCTCTCTTTTTTTTTCTCTGTTGGCTAACAAGAAAGATCCAATTCTACGTCTTTACCATCTTTACCATCTTATCTTAAGGTCTTCCTTTGGACAGGACCATGTCGAGCCACGCAGGCTGCCAAGAGAATAAGGGAATTTCTGAAATTGAAGTCAAGATTAAAGCGAACCACGGGTGAGTGAATCAATCCACGAGGGCTTCTCCCTCGGGTACAGCGAGTAACGCACGGGTGTTCAACCTCTATATAGTGTAGACGTTGATCGTTCAACGTCTTGAACACAGAAGAATCTCTCTTGAGGGTAGAACGAGTATAGGATATTCACATATTTTGCTCCAAGGGAAACTTATTCAAAGCTATCGTCCTATCTTCCCTACTATTCTATTTCTGTCGAAGAGATAATCGCTTTTTTTAAAATAGTTTTTAGATTCTTCATAAAAAAATGACAGCTACGGAAAACGGTTCCATGAGGAGGAGTTTTCTCTCATTTAAATATGTGTCACGGTAACTGTACATTTTTTTTCCTCTTTCCATTTCCTCTTGTTTCTTTACCACTGGGTTGTTGTATCCACGTTGATTTGTTTCGTGCTTCGCGCGAAATCAGTCATTCCGAGGCACATTGACGCGACAGTTAAACATTTTCAATGAACGGGACTTACCTCGCGTCGGAGATTAATTCTTCGACTTTTCGATTGGCTCGAAATAAAATTTCTAGCTGGTACCGTGACCCTCGACAGAGTTAAATCGAGAGACAAGAGAAAGAACGAGGGACGAATATGACTGCTACATTCTGGTCTTCTTAAGGGTATCAACGAGGGTAAGATGAGACAGGGTGAAAGAGAGAAAGCAGAGGAAATAGAGGAGGGAATAAAATGTCGGGTTGCTGAAGTCCGAGTGACGTTGCATATGGTTGGATTTTCTGTTTGATGTTGACTTTGCAAGTCCAGCAGCTCCAAGAAGCCCAGAAGTAATGCCGATCATCCCGATTCCATCTTTTGTGGATCCCCTCTATATCCTGTATTTTTTTTTTTATTTACTCAGATCGCAGATCACGTGGAAATAATCTGAAGGAAAAGAGTTTCCTCCAGAAGATTCAAGAGTAGGAAAACCACATAGAAATCTCGGCGATATACGTGTACGAATAAACGTGTACTTGACGTATCGGAACATCCGGAACAACCGGAAGTCGTAAGTAGTGTTCTTAGTGTGCTGCTCTGAAATTTCTTAAATATATAAGCCGCACGCAAACGTCACCCTTATTTCAATATCAGAATCTTGAAAGCACACAATCTTTTTCTATATCCCATGTTCCGCCTGTATGTACAACTGCTACTAGCATATTCATACGTCCTTGTACATGTCCTACGTAGCGAAGTATATACCTCGGTATTTTCAGGACATCCCCACCAGTACCTCCAGCCTGTACTTTTCTCTCTAGCCTCCTCCGTACCGACGTCCTGCCGTCGTCCCAACGGGAGACCCTGCCCCCGAGTCTGCTTGTATTTGCGCAACTTTTTAAATTTCCGGTCGCGGATTGACTTCGTCTTCGTCTTTTCTTTTTTCTTTATTCAGCCTTCTCTTTCATTCTTCCATCTCTCTCCCTCGTTCCCGGAACAATAATATACGCCCTGGCCCGAGCGTTCCACGCGATCGCTTTGCCATTTCGATTCTGGGAGAGCGCCTCTTCCTTGGAAAGGTACAGGCTGCAGATCGATTTAAATTATAATTCTGAAAACTCGTAAAAACAATGTCTATTTCAGGCTTATTGATAATTTGTGCTCTATCTCTCTTTAACATGGTAGCCTTATGGGGGAAGCTTTCCTCATGTGATTTACAACCTTGGAATTGTAAATAAGATTCTTTTGCAAATTTATGTAAGTAGAACGATCTTCTAGGGACGAGATGGCTAGATAACGTTACACTGCTAGATCACCTGGGAAATAATGAAAAGAATTCGGATACGAAAAACAGAAGTTGGTGGATATACCAGAATTGAAAGGAGAAAGGAGACTGGGACAGAGAACGAGAGAGAGAGAGAGAGAGAAAGATAGTCCTGCCCAACAGGGCTTTTCACAGTCGTGTACTATGCTAATCCCAGAACGTTACGCCGCGCATAAAACATGAAACTCACTCTCCTTCGTGTTTATAATACGAAAACGCATAAGAATATCCGGCCGGAATGCAAATCTTAAGAGTAGTCACCTCTCCAGGGCAATTACGTATCCGTGATAACTAAATAATATTCATACTTCGTTCACGGGTCTTTTGTTGGATATACGTAAACACCGAACACGCCACATCTGCTGCGTTTTTATGTGTGCAACCCTGAACGGTGCTGGTCCAAAGAAGAACATTCGTCTTTTTAATTCACAGTATCCATCAGGATAATCCGAAGAAGCGGATCGGAATTTTCCGAGTACCCGAAGCATGTTCAAAGTAAAATTAATTTACAGGAGCCTCGTGGAATCTCTCGGAAGACTCTGGAAGCGAATGGTTATAAACAGAACTGGGAATACGAAAGAAGGGCGAACGTTGGAATCCCAAAGGAGGTTAAAAAGAAGAGCTGCAAATGGCGAAGAAGTCAAAGAGGCAATAAGGATCCGCCCTGTGAGAGGTTATATCGCCATAAGAAACCCAATCGCAATGTCTGGCACGTCTCGTTCCTCTAAATTGTAGAATGTTAGGTAAAAGGCTTCTCCTACCGCCGAGTCACCACGACTTCCCTCGTCACCGGCAACCCACCCTTAATCCATAACTGCGTTACACGTAGGTCGTGTAGTGACTCTTTGAATTAGTAGTCATTGGATACCTTTACTTAGGATGATCTTTCCTGATGAATCCACGAATCGACAAGATCCTGGAAGATGCTATAAGAGACGTCAGGGCGAAACAAGGAGGGCTTTGCGTGAATAAATTATTTATAAGCTATATAAGTTTTGTATAAAAGAAAGATTGAGCCTTAAAATAAATTAAATAATTAATCGATTAAATTATGGGGAAGATGATAATGGTCGGTGGATGAGCCTTAACAGGACGGTTACATGAGACTGTCACGTTCCGAGAGTGCAGTCCGGATGGTGAGATAAATGTTGTTAAGGATTGCTCACGAAAGGATTTTTATAAAAATTCGGGTCGAAAAGAATGTGAGCACCCAAAAGAGGAAACAACGACGGGACTCCCGCGGGAAGACGAGTTATTATATTTTCATTTCGGTAATTGGCTGCTTTCTGAAATTAATTAAATTAAAGCTAGCGCAGGTACACGCGGCTATTACGTCCCTATGAGAGAGCATAAGAGAGTATCAGGGTATAGGATAGTACGAGAGTAAGGCTATGATGTGCTAATTGGGTTAAGTGCCTCACGGCGAAGCGGACAACAAATAACAACTACACAACGCACAAATGGAGTAGGCGAAATTCTCTTTCTTTTCTCTCGTTCTTCCCTCCTTCCTCTCTCTCTCTCCTTCTCTATCTAATTTCTCAGATCTTTACGAGACTATGCATCTCTCAAGTTGTTCTTGCTGTAGATAACCTCTTGCAACTTCTTAAGTAAAATGCTCGAGATTCCCCTCCCCCCCCCCACCCCCCTCGCTCCCTTCAGGGTCCCGAAAGACGATCTCAAACGTTGACACATGTCGAGAATTACACGTAAAGATACACGTAAAGAAGAGTTAAAAGAATTACAATCAGGTTGAAAGATCTTCCGAATAGCAGAATAATGGTGAACGCGTAACTATTTGAAACTGTTGAAAAGTGAATTTACGCGAGCGACGTTCCTCATTGGGTTAAGTGCAGCTCGCGTCCTTAATGGAAGCTTCGATAAAAATCGCGTTAACTTAAAACCCAGTTTACTCTAAGTTAATCCGCGACAGGAGAGAAGGAGGGATGGTCTGCCGGGGTAAGAGGGGGTCTGACTCGCTCGGGTCTGAGCTTCTTGAACCACCTCGACTTTGTTAATGCCACGACTTTGCATGGCGCGTCGCGAACGCATCTCCCCAGCTATCGCGCTTTATTTACACAAGCGCAGACTGCTCCGCGGAATTTATCACTGTACCAACAGACCCTCCGGAGTATTGTATTTAAGACTTTGCAGGGGGTGGAGGTGAGACGGGGAAGAGCGAAAGAGAATCGGCGATGGGGTGGCGGCGCAGCGGGTGGGGTTGCCTCAGAACCCGTAGAGGGGTTGTTACGGCCTGACTGAGTTCGGGGTGCGAGGGGGGAGTGGCTGGAAGCCGCAGGTAATTAAGAAGTCAAAACTGAAATTGCATTCCATATGCAACCTGGTGGCGCTCGTCGTCCGCGTTACGGCCGTCCTTGGAACTGGACGATATTTTAGCCGGCATCTCGAAAATCCGTCCCTCGGTCCTCTACAAATATTAACGCGGAGCAAACGCCCCGAATCGCTGCAGAAATATTATCAAAACGTTATTTTGCTAGCGCAACGAAACAACGTCAGTTTCTCTCGCTGCCTCCTGCCAACCTAACCTCACCCCCTGCTGTCCCCACTAGCTCCGCGCAGCTTTTAAGTATCACGATTTTTTTTTTATAATTTAGTTAAATCTTCTTGATGAAATTTCGATCTATATATTTATCAATTTTTATGGTTTTTATTGTCATTTTATAAAATCATCCCTTTCCTCTGTTCATCTGCTACCGGTCTCATCGTACCCCTTTGTGCTCCGAAAGAAGTTCGATAGGCAACCCGATGAGAAATGATGCGGGACTCCTCCCTTTTCTCGTTTCTGCTTTAGACGCGCAAAAAACCGCTTTAATTATTTCGCGAAGGCAACTCGCGAAACGCCGCGTTACGTTCGAAGTGTGACCCGCTCGTATCTCACGAATTGCCCCGTGTGAGAACGTTCCACTTTTCCGTAGTTAAACGGCACTCACTCTATCCGCACATCCTTACCCTCTTGCTACTAACTCAGCCTACAACATCACTTTTCATCACCTTTAACCAGCATTGCTTATGCCGCCACCCCCCTCACTCCCTCCTCGGTCGCCATCTATTTCCTCGGCGAAACCTTCGAGGGGGATGCAAACTTGCATATAATTTTTATGCAAATAGTATGCACTTACGATACCATACAAAACGTGTATGCTGCCCTGGCTGAGCTACGTGACTCGTTATTTTTCTGTAAAATATTTTTTTTAAATGATTTTTCTACATTTTTCCCCTTTTCTTTGTAATATCGTGTCGCGTGACCATCTGGACCCATTTGCCATCCCACTCGCAAGATCATGATCATCCCCCTCTCCATCCGATTCCTGGAAATTTATTATGAGTTACGATAACTGGGATTTTTTGTGCAGAATTGGTATCGTCTCGGAGTGAGTTATTGCCTGTAGGAAATATGTTTAATTCATTGGGTAGCAGAAGGGTGTCATGAATTTCGCGATAGCCAGGTACTTTCGGAGGGTTACTTTAGTAGCTGGCACACGAGACTCTACGCTACGGCACCAATTAAAACATTACCGATAAAAGAGCCTTAAATGAGAAAATTATACTTCTCGACATTGCCGAGTCTATTCGTGTTTCTTGATACATACAATACACATTTATACATACATATACGAATATAAGTATGTGGATAGGCCAGTGTGCATATAATACCGCGACGGCCTCGTTGCGACGTTCATATTCAAATTCCCCTCTCCCTCCCCCCTGCCCCGTAACAAGTTCTTATTTAAACTTGCAAGTACGAGACTCGTTAACGAGGCTGTTTTACACGGGCGTCGCGACGCGTCCATCGTCCGCGTATCCTTGTCCACTTGGAGCATTAGTCTCGCTCAGCCTGGACAGGGATGAAAGCTCTGTCAGTTCAGCTTTGGCAAAGTAAAGCTCCGAGTGCCCAGCTCGTGCCGTGTCAGGCTTATAAGGGATTACCGATCGCGTTCCTTCCATTTTCTGTTGCACCGATCCTTCGTGTCTCCATTTTCTGTTTTTTTTTTCTTTTTTTTTTGTAATAAAATTCTCACATAGAAGGGGCGGTTCCGAGAAATCCGAGGACTCGTAAGATACGAGTGGATCTCTAGTGAGAGAGGATCATCGAGACGGAGTACGATACTAGCGAGGATGCTACTTCTGCCAAGTTAAACCGGATGCTAAATATTAAGGGGAAATAGGTGAGATCTTAGTGTAGCTATCTGGGACGTGCGTCTAACTACTCCCTTACTTAAGGATGTATGAAATTGTACACCTCGGTAGGAATAGTTAATAGGACTCGACTCGGGCCGACTCGGAGTGGTAGTTTTGGTGCTGCGAGTCGCTTCTGAAGGGGGTGCCGACGCGCATTAAGGGTTCCACCAGAGCGAACACTGGCAAAGGGGGTGGTTTTGTTAAGACCATCCTATTATACCTAGGTGTATCTATATGTATACTGTACAGCATCCAAGCGCTTATGACTATTTCACTCGATGAGCTGCGCGTCTCACGAAGGCGCGACAAGCTTAGATAGAAGTTGGCTAATGCGCATGAGATCCATCTCTCATCCGTTTTGGAGAATGCGCGAGATGAACGCTCGTGTCGATTACGTGCTATACAGGCTATACTGATGATCTTGGTGAGAAAATATATCGTTTATAGATTTTCTTTCATTTATCGTTATCAATAGTCGGCGTCCTTGGGGGGATGCTTCTGGGAGTCGGAAACCGAATGGACCAATTGCAGTGGCGAACCTCAATAAAAATCTCCGAAGAACTTCGATTCGACTCGAGGGATATATCTTGGCGATTCGTAAAATTTTATTTTTATAGTCAAGGTCGTAAAACTTACTAATTACAGAATGCGTTCGAGCTTTGGGAATTTTATATTTCTCCCTTGCCGCCTATGGACTTTTTTCTTTCCTGCAACGACAGACCCATTTGGCTACTTACGATTGTGCACTTTTTTTTTGTAAAACTGGTTACGATCGGTACAGCTGCAGATATTTGCAAGGCAGGTTAATCCGGCTGGATTAAAATAATATTCCTTGACTTGGAGTGATGGTGCTGGAAACGTGAAACTGGGGGGTGATTGCTGGGTGGGAGAGGGGCAGGGGGAGGGGTGCGTAAGGATCCCCTGCCAAAAGTAAATGACGAAAAACGATGAAGGTGCTTAAGAGCGCATTGGTGTTGGGGATGTTGCTAGGTGTTGCCGGTAGCAGCTAGTAGTAAAAATGAAGAAGTAAGTTTCTCGCGGAGGCGCAAGCCGCCCGTGAATCAAAATTATGGCTAAAATTTCGCGAGATTACGGTGCGCGCCCGGAGCTACATTATTGACGGGCTTGATTATCTTAAGCATAGTTTGCGGTGTCGGAGGAGGAAATTTTACCCACGGGAACAACGAGGACTTCTTGCCGTGGCCACTGGCTGCTAATATATTTATTAAAAACCCCTTCTGCGCTTGCCCCTACTAGTCCTCTCCAACGAGTTCACCGAGAGTACGGATTTGCACCTCCGCAACTTGGCGTTTTGCGATCTCGCCTGCCATTCGATCTAGAGTCATCTGGGCCACTTAGTCTGTTCTGCAAAAGTTGCTTCGAGAAAATATAAAAAAAAATGGCAAATTAGCCGGGGAAGTTAACGAACAAGGAGAAATGTTCCACGTGGCATCGAATGGAATGAAAGTGGGCTAATAGGAAGTATCGTAGCATCCAGTGGCAGAATGGAGTAAAATCTTGAAAAAATGCTCAACCAGGATTGTGACCCAAATAGCATGAGGTGGAGAGCGAAGGAGGATCGGCACTGTATACAAGCTGGATGGTGGTTCGGTGGGTGGCTGGTAAAGGAGTGAGAGAGAGAGAGAGAGAGAGAGAGAGAGAGAGAGAGAGAGAGAGAGAGAGAGAGAGAGAGAGAGAGAGAGA
>JARQTJ010000520.1:120934-176558 GCA_030142635.1 Trachelus troglodyta | reverse complement strand
GAGAGAGAGAGAGAGAGAGAGACAGAGAGAGAGAGAGAGAGAGAGACAGAGAGAGAGAGAGAGAGAGAGAGAGAGAGGGAAGGAATGAGAGAGAAATAGATAGAGGAAGCAGTATAGAGCTTTCGCGGGAGCTTCGGCTGGCTCCGCCCCCCGCCAATAGCAGAGCACCGGGCTTTAGTTGTCTTCTGGCAAGCCGGCCAATATCAAACAACCCTGGCCGCGCAGCCTCCCAAGGTGGACCAATCGTAATTCCCAGAAAAACGCGTCCCGCTGCCCACAAAAGCTCATCTCGTCCCGACGTAAAAACGGCTAGGCCGATTCCTTAGTGCATCGCCGCAGGCTGCTCGGCGCGCACGCGACTCCCTGCTCCCCTTTGTCCGATGTTCTAAGACTCTTTACTTACTTACCTACTTAGCGACTCACCTATCTCCTCCCCTTTGATTCCCTTATTCAATTCTCTTCTTTAACTCGATTCCTCTCCTCCTCCTCCCCAGTCCAGCCCTTCATTTACCTACAGATCCGCAGTCGTTATCCGGATGAATGCCCAGCCTCTCGCATCTCGGAGATTCTCTCGGTAGTCTCGAAGCTGGAAAACGGCCATCTCCTAATATCGAGTAACCATTACGTAACTCGCGGTGCATAGTAGCCGCAGAGAAACCCTCAAGAAAATTGCAATGCTCGCGTAGGTTAATGGGGGTCGGCCAACTGGAAGGAGGTTGAATGTCGCCCCGGGCGGATTTCTACATGTAAAAGGAACGCGACCCGAACACCAGCGATAAGCATAAACAGCAGCTTAGCCATTTAAGCTGTTTTAGCCATTTTCTAGTAATTCAGTCGCTCCAACTGTTTCCAACTGTTTTATCCGGTTGGGAATAACGGAGGAATGACTCGACAACGAGGCAATCGGTTTAGCATCCCGATGGGACGTGTGGACCGGCATTAAGCTTAATCACGAAAGTTCATTGGCCATTAATCAGATGCTGGGGAATGGTACGGGGCGGGGCGTAACCCAGATCATGATTTTTCGTGTAAAATTCTCACGTACCGAGAGGAGTCCGCGACTTCGAGTAATAATGCATGCAATGCTCATAATTCTGTCCCCTTGCCCCCACCCCCCTCCCGGTAGACCGTGTAGAATTTATGTCTGGGAATCTCCCATAAAATAGCATAAAATTATCGGAATATGTATTCGCTTGTGGGCACCTTTGCTGCGCGATAGTACATGCATCTCCCATGATCTTTCCACGTGAATTTTACTCCATTATCCAATATCGTAAAATATCTGGCTTTGCCTTATTTATGAAAAAAATGGACTTTTTAAAAATTCAATACTTCCTTTAACCGTGTATACCGCCTTAAATGGAAATCCCTTAGAAAATATACTAACATTTCGAAAAATCCTTGGGCCTTATTTTCATCAACCGGTCGTTTCGATTCCAACCACGACGAAGAGTTTATTTGGGGTCGCAACATTTACGCACGGAATACAGAATTTTGTGGGTTTCATTAATATTGTTTTTACGAGTGATCACGTCGTTGTGGGCATTGGTCGCACATCTGTCCAATGTTCGATCAGTCAGGTTGTAAAAGTATACAGACTGCTTATTATATATATATACATATATATTTCTATAGATAGAAACCAGCAAATTTGTAACAAACAGGTGATCGTCAATGTTATCGCAGAGGGATATTTTTCGAGGGAAATACCAGGGATAAAAATAAATAATAAAAACTAACTGTTACCAATTACACAATAAACAGAAATAACAGGAAAATGAGGGCCATTCGGTCAGTTATACAACAAGGAATCTCTATATAAGCCTGAGTGCCAGACTTTATTCCCAAGTGACATTTAAACAGCTTTTAGGCCTCCATGCTTTCTTTCCATTTTGACAGTTCTTTTTCGTCTTTATTTCTGCCTCTCTCTCTCTCTCTCTCTCTCTCTCTCTCTTAATGCGTGCGTGCGCTTCGTCTTCAACCTCCGTAAGGACGATCATGTTTCGCCCTATTATTAGAAACTGGACTGGCTGAAAATTGATAACCGTCGCGTGTATTTTCTTCTCTGTCTAGTTCATAAGTTCCTTCATTCAGGCTATCCTGCTTACCTCGCTAGGTCTCTAATAACCGTGGGTGATGTGGTAAATAGAGGCCTACATTTTCATCTATCCAACCTCATTGTCCTCAGTCGCCGTACTGAGCTATATAGGAACTCCTTCACTGGTTGGGCCCCGCACATCGAGGATGCCAACCTGAAAAACGAGCATTCTCTGGCGGGTTTAAATCTAAATTAAAAATTCATCTTTTCGGCCTTCGGATGTGTTGATGGCCCTCATCATACTGACTGCTTGCTAGTAGGTTACCGTTATGCTTATCATATTCGTATTGGCAGTTAACTATTGTTTAATTATTAAACTACTCTAAGTTCTCTGCTCTTGTACTCATAATGCTATGTTCTCTTACTATGTATGTTATGTACTATATCTATCATTCTGGTCCAGCGGCCTTCGGCCGAGATCAAATAAATTGATTTCTATCTCTCTCTCACACACACACACGCGCGCGCGCGCGTCCAGGGAGCTACTGCAAGAGACGACTTGGAACCCTGATTTCGCCAGTAAACCAGCGAGTACACTTGGTTAGTGGAGGAAATGCTTTTAAATTTTTCCCAAGCATTTAAAGCTCCTATTCAGCTTATTAAGGTTATTCTTCTCTTTTACATGGCAATTCTTCGGGAATTCAGTATGGCTAATAATAGATAACAAATATACCATCTGCTTTTACCATAGGCCTTGAGCGTAGGTTGCCAAATCCAGTGGATATCGTTACGCAAGTGTGTATTAAATAAACATATTTTTTATTGTAAAATAATAATTTTCTAATCGATAATCGGTTTGTCCGAGCTTCTTAGATATAATAATATAGGCATATGGTATCGTAAGCATAAAAAATGGAGGAAACTCTGGCTGTGTCCCACTTATGAAAAAAAAAACGTCTCACGCCTTTGAAACTGCGTTACGACGACAAAGCCTTTTCCGGGTGGCATTATTTAACAGGATTCGACACTTCAACGGATTTTAGTCCGCTGACACGCACGAATGCGCTGAGGAATTGCCGACGCGTCATAAAACAAGATTTGTTAGTCGAAATAGCGCGAGTGGCGAATATGAAGGTATATCCGTATTGCTCGATATCGACGTATCGGGAGGAGGCCAGGTAAAACTTTTTTGGTTGAATTGGAAAAAATCATTTTTTTAAATATGTCAATTTGTGAAGGACGTATGGCCCTACCTGTCGATTTTATAAAAAGACAACTTCTCAGCGAGAGGGAACAGGAAACGGTAAACGGAATGTCAGGAAAAGGACGATCAAAGGGCCTTAGAACAGTCGGAATACGTAGCTCGACGTCAGGACGACGTTGAAAATTCTCGTAAACGTCCAATTTCAAAAGCTTCGACTCTTTCGGTATTCAAATTGGAGGGCGGCAACTAGCGGGGTTGAAAAATACGGGAAACTCTATGGTAGCCCGTTAGGGGATCCTCTCCCACTTGTCCTACAAGTTCCTCTTGCGATTTTCTCCATCTTCTCCTTTATTTTATCCTTCGCATTCTTTTGTTCTTCTCAGACGACAACAGAACGTAGCTTGTAAAACCAGCGTCGCGATTCTCCTTTTCGTACGAGTGAAACATCGTGGACGGAAGATCTGAAAGCATGGACATCCAAACAACGTGACTGCAGTGCAGCATATAGTTAGCCAGGAAAAGAATATGAAAATATGCATTTTTCTCAGAGTTCTCCAGAGAGTGCTGCCATCTTGGGTTATCTTACCGCCTTCATAGCTATGATTGTTCCGGTGGGAATAGAGATAGATATCTTTTGTCCGTAAAACAAAGGAATCCTCCGGCGCTCTTACCGAAAAGAAGACCCATTAGATTTTCGATTCTTATGGCTATAACGCAATTCTAAACCTATCCTTGAGTAGTGACAGGACGGGGGACTCCCCTGGAAGATGAAGATATCGATCTGCTGTCGTAAGCTCAGAGCTCGAGCTCGGTTAGAGATGAAGTTTAATAATGCGCAGATATTTCAGAAAGCAGGTCTGCGCTCATGGATCTTTCGGAGACTTGGATATTACTGTTTATCAAGCACGCACTCGCAAAACGGGGCGAGCGAGGGTGGCATATAGAGAAGCCATTTTCCAGTGATCTCATGCATTCGCATTTAATGCCTCCCTTTATCTAATGTCTTCGGAAGGCAAAGTGGTAGCAGTAGCGTAGCAAGCGCAAACGCTCGAGCCAACTTTCCGTTTTTACAATTGAACAGCTATTTTCCCGTATGGGAAATTTCCATGGTAAAGTCGAGAAAGAAGCGCGGCCTGCCGAGAGGACCGGGAGAAAAGCAAGGGAAGCATCTGGGCAGACTTGCATGAAAGTTTAAACCGATGTTTTATGATGGCTTTTTGTTTGGCCTGTTTTATTGAGCAGCAACGGATATTCACGTCAATCTCGTTTTCTCCTCTCTTCATCTCCTCTCACCTCCCTTCGCCCACCATCGGCACTCTCTGCTCTCCACTAGACGCTAGTAGCTTCGACAGGGCGAGAATTTCTCACATTTTTCATGAAACTTTCAGCGCGTTGCCGCGAAGCACGCCGAGCGACAGCGCCAAAAGGACCCTTTCCCCCTCCACCCCCGTCCCTAAGACAAAAGCTTTCCCAAAAGCTCGAACAAATCCGCTAACCAAAATCATGCATGTATATAGCACACTCGCTGCTACTCGACGACGACGTCTTTGTCGGTTGTACCTAAATTCGGCCATCATCCCCGTTATCCATTCTTTTGGGAAAATCATCCCTATAAACACGTGCCGTCCCACCACAATATGCTATAGAAGCTTTCATGGTGCACGCTTGCGTCGTACGTCTATCTACTGGATATTATCGTAAAACTGAACCAATGAACGCCGAGAACCTTTCTTTTCCTACCTTTCTCCGGATATATAGCTCTGCATAGCTGGTATATAGGTATAATATACTTATATATCTTTTTTACTTTCCGAACTCTACAGTCATCCAGTGCGTAACTTGCTTTCCTTCCTGCCGGATGTTACTTCTACCTCTTCTCAGGAGTATCCTGATCTCCATCTCATCCTCTGTTGTACCTATCTCCATTAAGTTAAAATCTTAACTTGTCCAGTATACATAACAGGGGCATGTGACTCGTCCAAGGGAAGTAGCGTGCTGAGACATCAGCATACCATCAGACATTACTGTGCTTAAGTGGGGCAAAGGTCTGCACGTAGCCGCCGCTGCCTGGAGTTGGCTAGGTTGGTCGGGCACCTCGGAGGAAAGGGGGGATCCTCGATGTGCTTGGGTGGGAGGGGGCGGGGGGTCGCCTAGCAAATGTGCGGAAGGTACTCACTGCTAGGATGTCAGAGCAGCCCCCTGGGGACTCAGGAGACCTCTTGCCTTCTGGACTCTTTCCGTGTCCTCCTCATCCTCAACCTTTCTCTACCTCCAGCCCACCTTCCACTGCCACTCTATAATGGAATAGTGTACAGTACCTTTAACTATATAGTCAGTGCAACTGTAGACCTTCGTAATGGAGTCCGTGAGGCAGGCCGCCTACATGGCTCATCGTCAGTCTATTTAATTTTCTACCTGCGAGTCAACCCTCACTTCGCTCGACTCTCTCATCATCCCCTACCTGGCGGGTGTGAATCCACCCCAGTTGCGGACTAAAGTTCTAGATGTATCCTGCCGCTTGCGTTTCATTTTCGAGAATAAGCTCGTCTTCATTATCACCGGAGAACGAGAACGCCGTGTAAAACGCTCGAGCATCTTCTACCTTCTTGCTCCGCTAATGCTCCTAACCGCAGCATGAGCCGAACTTTGAATTAGTTTAAAGGTGGCCAGGTACAGGGGGCGGGGGGCGGGGGGCTTCGCCAGAAGATTGTGGCGGAGGAAACGGAGACGCAGAGTCTAAAGAGGCGCCCAACCTGGGATTGGCGGATCCTTAACTCGCGAATTTCACCTATTCTGGTTGGATGACTGGGGGAATCCCTTCCTTGAGGATACTTTCGTCTGGATTTTTCAAGAAAAGAGAATTTTTTTTTTTAAACGCTGACAATGATCTTCCTTCTATCCTCTTTGGCACGGGACGACAGCCAGGATGAAATCCTTGTATCCTTTCCTTCAGGAATTTCCTTAATCTCGTATTCCTTCGCGTACTTTGCGGGGACGAAAAAGCTAACTGGGGACCCCCCGAAGAGAAGATTCGGATGGCTTGTAAGGTGAATAATAGTGGTAGGAAAGAATTTTTGGTAGCATGGCGTCGAAAACGCAGCGACGCTCGTTCGTTCCGAAACTGAAAGAATGTAATTACTGGAAGGATCAAAGTGGAGAAACGGCCGGTACTGCTGGGATGGAATTTAAATATCGACGAGAAGAATTCGTCGTTTGACGGCGCGCGAGGCGTCTGCCTTCTATTCTTCTTGTCTGCTTCTCTTATTTTCTTCTTGTACCTCTCATTCCCGCCCGTCTTTTACTTTTCACCTTTCACCTTTCATCTCCCTCCCTCATTTCCCTCAACTTCTGTCTCTTCCCCATCGGCAGCACCACACCCCTGCATTCTCTTTTGTCGAATCTCTCTGGTCTCTCCTCCATTGCAGCTGCTGGAACCGCCAGTATCTTTCTATGCGAGTAAAGACTCTAAGGGTGTCAACGTGGACGTTAGCTGGGGGGTTGGAAACTAGTGGGAGCGAGACTGGGAAGAGGGTTGGAAATAAGGTATAAATAGAGAAAAGCAAGGGTTGCGCGACTGGCTGCCGTTAAAATGCTAAGGTGTGCCAGCTGCCTTTGCTGGCTCATCTTCTTGCTGCAACGACCAACGAAGGTGTTAAAATGCAGGAGGATCTTTGTACTCGTTGCCGTCGTTTCGGTAAACTCATGAAGCGACCATGGCGAAACGGGGGCACAAGGATCCTTCTTTAGCCTGGACAAAGTATTGTCCTTATCGCATTGCCTGACTGCCTCCATTGTAGGCAGACTCTGGCATAACGAGTGGATTAATTAAACTTCCCAGTAATAATAAAGTGTTACGGCTCCCTTACATTTCTCATTTCTTCATTCATTCCTCCCTCGTCGCACGCATTCTTAGTTTTCGTCTTCGTCCTTCGGGATGATGAACCCTTTCAAAATGAAGAAGAACGACGTAAAGAGAATACAAGGTGGAGAGCTCCAGCATATTGCTCCATAGGACTCCTGAAAACTCATTAAAGTAACTTGAATCACTGGCTCGAGCCTAAATTCATCAGTTTTCACACATAATTCATTACCTAATATCCAGTATCAGTACAAGGACCCCCTTTTGATTTTGGGAAACGTGCAATTATTTTACATGCATTTTTAATTCCATTCATTTTGGCAGGATCGCAATCTATAAGGCCTAAGACGTCCCAACAGAAAAGGGTTTAAAGATAAAACATGCAGAAAGGGAACATTTATCACTTGCCGAAAGTGACGCGTGAGGCGAATGAGAGCACAAAACTCCGAGTGAAGCAGGTACTGAAGTAGTCGGACAGGCAGAGGTCAAATGTTTCGAATGTTTTACGTGACAGGCAGTCACTTCAAGGAGACATTCCGGGACCTCAGAAGCGAACAGCCCGCGTAAGTGCTCCTCGTCCACGTACCTACACGTAGGCGCCTCTAGGAGGAATGTCCACCCACCTCCTAGGGGTTGTTGTCTCAACTATGGCCAAACTGTTTTCGCGGCTGAGTCTCTGGGAAAAATGTTCCCACGTGAAGATGCTTGAGAAAGACGCTACCCGACGAAGGATTTCAGATGAGTCTCCGAAAATTCTGGACCCGGCTCGCCTCGTGTCCATGAATTTGAAAAGCGGTTGGGCGCTGGTACGGGTAGAGACAGATAACAAAATAATGGAGTCAGGAGAGAGTCGTAGCTGACGAGTTAACCTTACGTGGGAATGTAATCAGATAATATGTTAGTATGTGATAAAATGGAGTAAAGTTTGGACCAGCGGGAAGCTGTGCGAAAAATCTCTTTTACAGACTTACGGGAAAACAGCGCGCGTATTTACGTCAGATATGTTTTACGTGATCCCAGCTTATTATTTACATAAACATGGAAGATACCACGATATTTACTTGGATTACTAATACAGAAGGATTCATCCACCTTTTTTTGCGATGTGCTCTAAATATTGCTCGAGCATTGAGAATAGCTCATGCTCATCTTCATCTTTATCTTTACTTCCATCAAAGGTGACCGAATGACTTTCGAGATGGAATCAATTATCCTGAAAGACGTAGATAAGCGTAAACTTTCCGAGGATCAACACTTCATCCTATCGAATACCTATAATATACAGTATAGGGGATGCTGTCGTTTGAGCAGTATACCGGATTATGAATAAAGGTATGAAAGGTTGAGAAGACAAAGTAGCATAGGGCTCGCATTCAAGTATAGAGTGTTTTTTGTGTCAGGACTGGAGAGACTGCAGTACTTGCGAAAGGGACCTAGGAGGGCTCGTAAAAAGGGCCTTAGTAAAATTATTTATGCGAAAATTATGTACGGGACAAAAAGTTAATAGAATATATCCCGGGTTATAATACAACACGCGGCGTAAAATATATGAATAATAAAAAGATGGAAGGTGCCAGTAGCATATATGTACATATACACACATAACTACCTAGATATGTACTGTATCCAGTATATTCAGTACAGCCAGTATACATCCAACGTACGCAACTGTGTCTTCATCACCTTTTAATAATGCCGAACCATCAAAAAGATAAAGGTGATGCTTGCTGTTAAATTTATCGTTCTTCTTCCACGTGACGAACTTCAATACCAATAATTAAATTCTTTTCAAATTGTCCTAAATCTCTATCGCATCCAGGATCACCGTTAAATCTGTGCTATATCGAAAAGATTTTCAAGGATCGATATTCAAAATATTGAAAACTTCTGTACCAAAATTCCTATACAGGATGAATTTGGCAATCCAGTCGCACATGCGATCCATCATTTTCGCATCCCACCCACTAGTCAATCCCCTCACCGCCAACAGTTAGCCAGTCAGTCAGTCAGCCAAACAGACTCGTTGAAGATACGCCGAAGTTTCGCGATAAACTGATACCGCAGAGTGCAATCCCTCGGAACAAACGCAGCTACTTTGGAGGAGCAAGAGCTGCCTTTATGTTGGGTAATACATAATACGATACCAGCGAGAAGGCACACACCAAACAGCATAATCGTATATCATAGGTTAGTGCGGTGCCGTCCCATTCTACTGTTCTACTATTCTACTATTCAACTACTCAACTACTCTACTATATGCAAGGAGTCTTCTGGAGAAGAATGCCATGTGAGTAGTTTCGAGCATCTGATCCAGTACATACCGGGGATGAACCAAAGGAATTATCTGTCCTTCTGCCAAAACCTCGGGTACTGTGCACTGTCCATCATCGATGACATCTTGACAGTTTCAACCATATTTTTCGCATCTATGTGCACTGATTAATTTCAGATCGTCAGCTGACCGAAACGTAAACCGATCTGTCCGCAGTCCAGCGAAAATAGCGGAATCAGGTACACAGAGACAAAAAGAAGTAGGGAGAGAGAAAGAGACCTGTCGCACAGGTAAGGTAGCACATGGCCAATTTGGGTGGGTCTAGGAACAACGAAGGCCCCGACCCGATAGATTCCCTGCGTACCTACGAGTACTAATCGTCGAGGGTTGCCTTGGGGAACAGTGGTCAATGTTCATATTTCGATTACGTTTACAGTAGACGTTAGTACAGCGGCCATTGGAATGTTATTTATTATACATTTGATTCATTCGTATATTTTAAATATATTCTGTAGTAACCAGTATACTACGTGTTAGCTTTGTGTGGTCCCGCACGGCTGTTTATTAATAATTATAATTATATAAATTCACATTTTACATTACTTATTTATGTAAGAAAGTTTTTATAAATGCGGAGTAGAAGGTTAAATCTCGAAAACTTCTTACTTGTCGATTACGGCATCAATGACGGACAGTGTACATATGGTATATTATATATGCTGTGTGCATAGGGAACATATAGAACGTGGGTAAATATAGTGGAGTAGATGCATGCATTAGAAGTAGAGGGAAGGAAGGAAGAAAGGAAAGGTAGGCAAGAGGGGTTAAACGGACGGAAAGTAAGAATTCGCATTCTAGGCTAATAACGAGTAGCTTGGCAGCGTGTGGGGAGTGGAAAGTGCATAGGATAGGGGGTGGTGGGTCTTGCTAAGTTTTCAAACGATGGGAAGAAAGTTTACGAGGCTCGGGCTAGTGCGATGCTGCGCTTGGCCAATGAATAACTGGAAAATAAGTTAAAACTTAGCCTAGACGCCAGGTGCACCTGCCGAAATTGCTTTGGTATCGATTTACTACGGAAGTGGTGGTTTCAACGGGATGCTGGACAGGTAAACGATCTTGGGAGAATTCATTGTGAATCTTCCTCGGTCAGGGATATGGTGTCTTATGGGAGTATTTTCGTGACGGATGGGTGATTCCCACTGAGGGGTGCTTGCGTATAGAGATAGGGAGAGGAAGAGAGAGAGAGAGAGAGAGAGAGAGAGAGAGAGAGAGAGAGAGAGTGTATTGGTCATTGGCTAATGGCGCCATGTGGCCGAAAAATAAGAAGAAAATGAGAAAAAAGGAAAGTAAGCATCGGAAGGAGGAATCCTACTGGGCCGGCAGGAACGACGAGCCAGTCGAGTTTTTTCTCTTTTTTTTTCTTCTCCTTTCTTTCTACCCTTTGGCGTTTTCCTAGTCTGGCTTCAGCCTTGTTCTACCCTGTCTCGTTCCTCCGTCTCACTACCGTCCGAGACGGCCTTTACGCCATTAAACGTACTTATATGAGATACTAGCCGGTAGCCAGCCGACCGAGTATCAATCAAGATAATAGGACAATAAATATCTAGCGCCCAGGCGACCACTGGCTAAGGTCAAAAGTGCACCAGCTTGCAATTTCTGCCCGATTTCCTGCCGGACCTGGTCCAATAATTCACTCCTTTATATCCGCGGAATTTGCTGCTGCTTAAGCCTCCTACCGGAAGTAGGGTGGGCACCGGGAGTCGAGTGTTCGAGGACGAGACGCCGACGCCGATACCGACGCCAACGTCGGTACAGTTCGAAGTCCCAGTTCTTATCCGGTACTTTTTATTCTTTTTCAGCCCCAATTAGCCTGGATGAAAATATGTGGAATCGGCCGGAAAAGATTTTCAGTATCAATTACGGTAGCTCTCTCTGGGGGTCAAAGTGTAAACTTGAAAATACAGCAAGTATCGCGGGCCAGGTTCTGAGGTAACTCGGGAAAAAAGCTTGCTTCCTTAATATATAAATATGCCGCGTATGTATTAACTGTTGAAAACTACAATATATAAACTTATTTTGCTTCTGCATAAAGTATGAAGCTCGGGCTTCTGCCCAGCTAGACAACCTAGCAGCCGAGCTAACTATTAAAAGTTGCAAATTGCTGCAGACACGCTGCGGGTCCGCCTATACGGTCGTTCCGTGTCTTGGCCACTCGCCTTTATTCGTTCCACTACCCCCTAATTCCTGCCTCCTCGCAACTAGCCCAAACTACCCTGCCGATCTCATATTACGTATCCACAGTTTCTTCCGCCATTCGAGCCCGTCTTTGCCCCTTTGACGCACCCTGCACCGTCGACGTTCCGCGTATGACGTATGATGACGTATCCCGTATATCGAAGTGCACGTCCCTTAACACAGTTATGGGATAGTTGATGGTTATCGTGACATCCGCCATCGAATGCTCCACCGTGTCCAATTTGCGGCGTACAGTTCTAGTTGCATCCGCGCACCTCATTAAATCCGCCCAATTATTATCTGGCTATCGATGTTTCCACTCGGTTGCGGTCCGCCATTTCCAATATCTATACCAGTCCACCAGCCCACTGTACGGTACAGCTGAGTCTGGAAAAATGCGAAAACCTTGTCGAAGGAACGGGAATGACGTCGCGACGCGCTGCGCCGCAGGCGTCCACGTCGACGACCACGGCAGCCGCATCTTTGCGTGGTGGCTTTTATTTCCATAAACGCATGCTTACGCAACCATGCGGCATGAGGAAACTCGATTAAAATTGACCGGAAGTCGGCAGGTGGTCTTTGATAATTTTTAAGAGAGACAGGAACATGGCTGTCTCCCATAATAATACAAAGCTTCGCCAAGTCTAGACCGACGTGTTCGCTCTCCCTATGAATACGTGAACGGATGGGCTCCGTGAAGGCATTTGAGAAGGAGGGAAGGGAGGGAGGGAATTATTTGCCGTTTAATTACATAGATGGGCCCAGTTGATTCTGTATCCCCATATTTGCGTAGGATTGAACTTCCCTGTCGTCTGTCTCTCCTATGTACCAAACGAGAACTATCCTATAGATCCACGTCGGTGGACCGATTTCCAGCGTTGCTTCCTCTATGCCTTGGACGTGCAGCCAGCGTGAAACACGTTGAGTCTACGAACGAGTCCGTCGATCGGCCGAGTGAATTTGTCACATAAATATGGACATTGCCGCTGTCGGCGCTTCCTACTCTGTGCTACGAGTATCTTAATATTATATGTCGAGGCTCGCCACTTCCGTTTACATAGAGTCAATTTATTCAAACCGGGCGTCCCCGATATAATCAGTGCATCGGAATGATCATTACGAGGAGTGGCCTGATTTTCACAATAGGATACAATTTCATACGATCGTTTATCGCGTAACGTTGCACGGGGTCGGCTGTATTGTCATTTTAATATTAGATTTCGAGACGTTACTATTAACAAGGGTAACGAATGAGATGAAGGGATGGAGCGAGCATCTGTTTACTACCGGCATCCCTTCCGCACGTTAGCCTGAAAATTTGGATTTTATGGAGCGACTAGTGCGCCATGCCGTCAGTGGCTGAAATTAAAAGTAATGATTCAATGTAACCGGTCGCGTGTCTGAATTAACGCCTATGGGGTCGTCCGTGTTAGTGACACCATTTTTCCATTACGCCATGCTGCTATATCCAACCCCCTTGCCCCTCACCGCCAACCGCGACCCTGTCGCACATCGTCGTATCGCCTAACCTGCTTGGAGGTTTTCATCGTTAGGACGTTAATATACGATTTCTCATTTGCGCATTCTAGACAATTTCTTTCGTTTTTTTTTCACCCCGGATCAGAGGCGAAGAATGTGCTTTTAAAAAATGATAAATAGTTTTACATCGAATATTCTCATTGTTGCGAATTAATGGAGTATGCGGATCGCGATCGATTCGCAAGAGGCGTCGCGACGTCTTCGCTTTGGAAATTGAATGGTACGGGGCCACCTTATTCCGACGCTTCCTCTGCGATGCATTTTAGTATCTTCATTTTTCCAAACGGTTCGGTTGAAATGACTTTTACTATCTATCGAATATCTCCTACCCGAGCTACACCCTGATGCATAAAGAGTACGAGTATACGACATCCTTCCAGCATCCTCCCGGATCCTTCCTCCCATTTCGCTCAGTGACCTACCCTTGGTGATTCCAATTTTTTTTTTTCCTCTTCCAGTTTTCTACCTCCTCTCCCACGTCTCCCACACCCAGGCAGCAGTTACAGGGCGCTGCAGATAAAATGATCTGATTCTTCCGTAAAGATGATTCTTGTACAAAGAATTTCGGAAAGAGATAAATCTACGATTAATGTCAATTGCCAATCGTGAATATAATAAATTCAATGAAGTTAGTCTGATTGTACATACCGTGTATAGTGTGGATTGATGCGAACGATGAAACGAATTTTGAAGAAATAAGATAACATTGACTAATAAAGGGTTAAACGTTTGTTTCAGGAAATGAAAGTCAACTGGGCGACGTCGCCGGGAAACCAGCCGAAGCAGGACACGAGTAGTGAGTAAAGCACTTTCTATATTCATTTTCCATTAGAGACAGATCAGGCATTGGATGTTAACATTAGCGAAGGAAAATGAAGAGGCATTCGAGTAAGGGAGGCTGAGCGGGTCCATGGCTCGTGGCGTGGAGGCGCTCGAGCACATTGGATTTAATGGAAATTCGGGCTCAAGTACATTCCGAAAGGACGCGGTGCGAAGGTGTGCTTGAAATTCAGTACGACGCGGAAGCAATATTTAACTCAGTCTGAAATTCTTCTTTTTATGGACTTGTAAAACCGTGACAGGCACATGGGACTCGGCTGCCCCGTTTCTTCATCTCCTTTCCAGCATCTTCCATCTTGCCTTTATCCCTTCTCGTTCCGCGTTCTTCCTTCCATCGGCGCCGACGCCCCCGTTGCGACGCCGCGGCTATACGGTATTTCTCGTGTCTCGTTCTTCCTCCTTTTCCAGCATCTTCCAGCAACCCAGCATCACCGGATGCTGGCAGTGCTACCGACCCTATGCCATACCTTCTCTATCTTCTCGCTGGAGAATGAAAAACTTAAGCATATACACAACCCTATTCTCTTGGTAAATATGGGGACGCGGTTCGTAGGGGCCTTCGAGAAGAAATGCCGCTTCTTCCGGGACATTGGACGAGGGCTAGGAGTTTCAGTTTTCCTCTTAGAAAGCAGTAAACTTCAAGATGCACCTGTGCATCGGCGTCTCGACGCCCAAGCAAGCTGTATCGTAAGGCTGCTAAACTTGGAAAAGTTGATCGTTTCTATACTTTCGAACGACCTGCTGTCCTGCAGTCTACGACTATATTTTTCCTCTCCAGCGTCAAAACTTTTTTTTGGACCTCAAGAAAAAGTGACTTTCATCCCTGTACCATTGCACGAAAAGTCATGATGTCATTTCTAAGGTCACTGTACCAGTAGGTCACAAGAACATCACGTGACCTCGAATTTCCTGTCGGGGAAAATAGTAGCGAGTGATCGCGTGTCGTTAAGAAAATTAGCAAGATCTCAATGGAGGGAGAGAGGGAGGAGGGAGGGAGGGCCTAAAAAGCCTCGTCGAGCTAATGGAGCGAGACTGACTGGCTTAGGGGGTAACGAGGGGTGCATGACGCTCAGCGACTGACTGGCTAGAAGGGCTGCCGGAGGGTGGCTGGGGGGTGGTCGACTGGTTGAGTTGTTAGGCTGCTGACTTGATAGAGCCGCCAGAGGGATGATTCTTTCTCTGATGTGCTTAGAGGACAAACGTGCTGTCGTAATCGAGGATCATTTTTCCTGCATTATGAATCGCAGGGGAACGATCGTGCCGGTATTTACGGGACTTCCGTACAAAGGGTTATTCTACACATCCCCACTTGTGAATTCCGTTTATCCGGCAAAGCGTTTGCTGCTGTGCCGTAAGCTACTCGCCTTTGCTGTTTGTAACATGGCTATACCGCTGTTATCGTTATTAACAAAGTAAATCTCGTTAATCGTCCTATCCCAACCTTCGTGCTCACTCGCTGTTGCCTTTCAAATCCCCATCAGCCTCTACCTTTTGACACCTTCTCTGCAGGTTCGCTTGATTATCCATTTTCGAGTACAGTAACATTTCCAAGCAGTATCGGTACAGCTTGTGTCTCAAAAGCTACGCAATCCCATAAACTCTCTTGCCGGTAATAATCGCAACCGAACACACCCTTACGTATTCGTACGAACTATTTTCAATCGGATGGACAAACGTTTCTTACATCAGACGGTATCTTAGATCTTTCACCGTTATTATATATATTTTTTGATATAATTTGTATCGTTTCCAAGCTGTAGGTCACGTACGTGTCAATATGTAGGTACATGATGTAGTACATACGAGTGCATCGACTTTCGGCCGGTAAGCATCTCCCGTGCAAATCGGACGAACCGAGAGAAACAGGCTGACTAGAGAGACAAGTGCATCGGTCATTCCCTTTGTGGATGTCGAGGATAATGGCAGGAACATCCATGGTGGTGATGGTGGGTCAGAGTGGCTCATAATGGGTCAGTCATGGGTCTAGGGTAGCCGAGGCTGAATACAGTGGCCATAGTGGTGAACGTTTCGTGAGCTGCCGATGGCAGCTGCGGTAGCGGCGAGCAGCGCCGAATCGGTAAACCACGTACGCGGGTTGATTGCGTTCTGAATCGTCCTATCAGTCCAGCTCGCCATGACGCGTCGCGACGTCGATAGAATGGGAATAGGCATTACGGTTTAGAGCGACTTAATCCTTGAATGGGTTGCCAGGAATTAACATTAATGAATACACGTAACCGATGTGGATAGTCAATAACCTTTTTTTATGCCAAGAAAAATAGTGGGTTGCATACGGATGCACGGTAGTCGATATATGTATATTTAGGACTAACGTGGAATCGTGTAACGTTATCAAAGAGAATTGCTTCGAGGGAGGAGTGGTATAATGAAAAAATAAAAAAAGGAGTAAAAGAAATAAAAAAAAGGAGAGATCGTTGTTCTTTGTAGGCGATCCAAAGCAAACACTCGTTAAAATGTATCCCTTTATGTATTCCTTTGTCGAGTGGCCCCTGCGAAGCTTTTGGCGAGTACTCGCGAATTATACAGGAAGACTTCGGCGCCAAGGGGACAAGATATTTACTCTTGTAAAAGATAGAAATTCCGGTACTCGCCAATGTGTCAATATGCCGATATGCCAATATCGCTCCTAGTATTAAAGACCGCGAATTTATATATGAAATATTCGCAATATTCGGTAACTATCTTGTGGCTGGTGCGATGTGTAATAGCTACCTCGGATTAAGAGAGTGGTGAGCTCGAGATACCATAGATACGTTTTTATTGGGAAAACTGTATTTGTCGATCGTGCACTTTTTGCAGGGCTCGTTAATGGCCTGGATTCTTCTTTTGCAACGTACAGGCGGCTCGCAACTCGCTAATGAAAGGGTACGCACTTTAATCAAGTTAATGCAGCCACGCGCGCTACCATCACGTAAACGCGTCGATCGTAGAATACAGAGACGCACGTGTGTATGGAGTTAGGATACGCGGGTGGGTGGGTTTATGGACGGATAGGTACCCCTTGACTTGGGGAGGGGGTCGGTGGCTGCGAGGGGTTCACTGGTGGTATCGGGGGTAGTTGTGCGCCTTTTATGAACAGTCTGCCTTATGAACGGTGCCACCGCGTGCCAACCGGAAATACGAACTGCCGCCTACTTCCTGCGAGCGCGTTTCCCGCAGATTAGTTCGAAGAAAAATGCCTAGCCATTTTTTAAGTCCCGTTTTCAATACACACTCCAGAGCTCGAGGTCTGCGAGCTTCCACCCCATACCCTCACCTGACCTCAGTTCTATATTTCCGTGCTCAAGCGATTGTCCTCCTGTCAGTTTGCTTCGATGAATACGTGCCTTTCATAGACGCTACGATTTATGAAGTCGCCTTAATCCTTACTTCATCCCGAACGACCCACGCGACTGCAGTGTCCTATTCGGGCCAAACGAACGGCTGCGTCCTCCAGGTCCCAGTTCTTTCATTATAGAAAAAGTGTCCAAGTAATCGCTGACTCCGGGATATCACGTGAGAGTGGATAGTCAGTTGACTAGGTCCATGACTATCGCGTGGATTTTGGAAATTCGAGGCTGGTAGCGAGTGCGGCGACTATTGCGTGGGTGAATGGGTATAGTAGAGAGAGAGAGAGAGGGGTGGTGCGATCGAACGGCGTCGAAACGGCCGGGGCCAGGAATAATTGGGTGAGAGCAGGCAGAACTTTCATGCATTTCTAAAGAGGGTCACCGAGCACGGGGTTATCGGGGGGGAGGGGGGCAGGGTGGTGTCCAGAATGCGAGGGATATTTGGCCAAGTACGAGAGTATACCGTAGTGGAGTACCGAAGCACGAGCGGAGAAGTGTGCGTGTGTCTGTGTGTTGGTAGAAGTCAACATTTCCGACCTACTGTCTTTTTTGCATGACCCAGCGCTATTTTTCGGGGAGTAACGCGCGTGGACACACCCCGGCTCGCCTAGTGACCAAGCATTACAGTCCCCGGTCGCGGCGGTCCCTAAGCAGAAACAGGGGCTCTCACGTTGGGGTAGTTTCAGTGCTCTTGGCAAGTGGACCATTTTATTCAAAGGGATGAGAACCCCTGCGAGTCTCATGCGAGTGATAACTCAGGTAGCGTGAATAAGCTGACCACTCTTCGAGCGCACCCCCGTTGGCCGCGCTATACAACAGCCCTGTCGCTTCTCCTGTCTCTGTCGCACCAGGCTGTGCCCTCCCCCCAACGATTTGAACTCTGCGCGAGAGCACTGGCTACGTGTCCTACATGGCCACCGATTTAACATTCTATCGTTTTACGGCACTCGTTAAACATGCGAATTCAAATTCACGCTCTGTCTCTCTCGCTGGTCACATCGCCTCTACTTTCTCTGTAATTCCTCCCTAGGTCACCCCTTTCGCCTCCACCTTCGTCATAACCTCGGCTGAGCCCTCTCCGTTGTGATTCAGGAAAAAACGGTTTTTCTTTTTTAACGGCTTCCTTTCGTATCAATGGAATTCGAAGCGGTGGAGTGTCTCTTTTCGAAGCAACCCTTGTTTCGGACATGCACGCCACCCTTGTATATCTATTTGTGCATATGTACAGGAAATAGGAAACAGGAAATAGGGAAGGGTCGAAGCGATAAAGTGACACTTCCACCGAGCCGATTACGGACCACGATGGGTTTTCCTCCGTACAGCCGGCACCTTGTTTCTCTCGTATCGCCGGATAAAGCGGCCAGCTTATCGGCCACTCTCGAATAATACAATTAGCTGTTTGTCGCTGCGATAGAAACGCGAGCGATAAAGAACGGTCGCGACATTCGAATTACTTTGGACGCGCGAGCATAACCAAGGGGACGGAATTAATAAAGAGCATGGGAAGCCGGGCAAACAAGCAGCCTGTAGTATTGGTGGTGAAGCCAGTCGGAAGTTCAAACGCGGCCAAAGGGGTTGAAAAAGAAGGGTTGAAAAGCTGGACAGCAGCTCGACGCCTCTCGAGCACTTTGAAATGCAAAACCTGCGCTTGGGAAATCTTATCCGTGTGGCTGTGTCGGGGCTGGCGAGAAATTATTTTGTGGCTAGGAGACACGTGACGGGTAGCCACCCCCCACGCGAGCTCCACTTGTGCGATCCCCACACAGACGAAACTGCCCCAGCACTGCAGAGCGAAGGAGCATCGCGACGCCGACCACGATTACAATGACGTCGTGGTAAAGAACTCCGCTACGATATGAAAAAGAGAGTTTACGACGGCTGTAAAGATAATGTCGCAAAGAGGGACTCGTGCACCTTTGCTACACGCCAGCCCCTTTGAACCTGCGAAGGAGCAGCGACGGGGTTAACACCTGGTTTACATAAAAAGATTTCCCGAGTCTTGAGACGTTGAATAGGTTTTTTTAGTTATTTTTTTTGAAAGAAATTTTTTATAACGTTAAACAAAATGTACAACCCCTACGGGAGCTGCCGTGGTTGTCACAGGTGCGAATTGTTAAAATAACGAATATATAGGGGCTCGTTTTCGTTCGGCAGGTGTTCACCGTATTAAAAGTCCAGGGGAGCCCAGGATATCGCTACGTGATCCTGATACCCAAATAATGCAGATTTTCGAAAAACAACCACCGGCAGGTATGCCGTAAGCACGCACGGATTCCGTGGGACTGTTCTTCTTTTTTTTTTGTTTTATATCGAACAGTGGATTAGTGGCAGGAACGAAGGGAAAGCGGAGAATAAATAGATGGATGAACCGATGGAAGGGCAGAAAGATGGACACAGTGGCTGAGACAGAGAGGAGGGAGGAGAAAAATTTGCGAAACATTTGCATCTCGCAGCCCCGCGACATAAAAATGCAAATAGGGAAACATCAGGCGCGTCGGTTTGAAAAATTCATTCTTTAAGGGTGGCTCCGATGTGCCAGTCCTTTCGCGGCTGAGAGGCAGCAGACTGGAAGCCAAAACGAAGTCAGGCGCAGTTTTTTCCTCTCGTCTGACAAAAGTGGCACCGAAGTCACTCGATCCTGAAAGAGGAGAAACCAAGAGGACGACGCAACGTCGTAGTTGCTCCTGGCGGTGATGCTGCTCAGGCTGATGTTCCTGGTGCAGGAGGTGAACCCGAGGATAGTAGAATATCCAGAATAGGAAGAGTAGGTATAACGTAGGGGGTAGCGTAGATAGAGAAGTAGCAGGTCGAGTCGAGGGGGCGGTTATACCAGAGAGGGACTGGAGGGTAGCAACTTTAGCACACCCTGGAGACGCTCCTCTTTTATAACTTTCCGAGAATAATCGGCTGCGTATATTTGGCCACTTCGGTATCGCGTGAATTTCCAACCGGGCGACGGCCATGGAGTCCGGGGGTTCCTATCGTAAAATTAAACAATCTTCGTCGGCTGCTCGAGGCCGGGCGTCGAGCTACTGCAATCCCATTAACGCTAAAACCAACCCTTAATAAGATCCCGACTGCCGATACGGAGGGATCCGCTCAGGACAAAAGCTTTTCTATGGCGAAGCACATGCGAGTCGATGGTACCAGGGCCGTCCCGTGGCCTCTGCCTTCTAAAGAACCAGGAGGAGCGGGAGAGGGGGAGGAAACGGATATCCTTTCAACTCGGTACGACCAGTGACTAGGAGTAACCAAGAATAACCAGGAGAGGCCAAGAGAAAAGAAGCAGATAGACTGAAGCAAAGAGCAACTCCTTAAGGACGAGCAAGATGCAGATAGCAGCCACTCTAAAGCCGTATGGCTGGAGCGCGTCGGTCTTGTCGAATATTGCGCTAACGTCGGGTCGGGTTCAGCCGATATACTCGAGAGAGAGAGAGAGAGAGAGAGAGAGAGAGAGAGAGAGAGAGAGAGAGAGAGAGAGAGAGAGAAGAGAGCGCCTAGGAGAGAGGGGAGACGAGAAAATAAAAAAAAAGAAAATGATAGCTCCTTTCGATACACCTTCTTATTCTTATTGTTAGTCTATCGGGATACCGTATCGCATACTAAACTGTACTATCGTCTGCTATCCCACAGTATCATGCGATAGGTACACTCTATATTGTATCTTACGATGCAGCATTATGAAACAGGCAGGCAGTCTAGTAGGATGTTAGAAATCGTAGAACCTTTAAACGAAGGTGGTACTCGTAGTCCTGAGCAGGATGAGGTTACGCTATACGTGCACCATAGCACTGTTCTTTACCGCTCTCCCCTTCCCATCGCGGGTCCCCCTTGTTTAGCGAACCGTACTGGTTCGGCTCGATATCGAAAATATATATAAACCAGTGAATATGCAAATACGTGCAGAGTTTCGAAAGCTCGGCTCGTTTCGTGCATTGCTGCGGTGCACGCGGAATTTTAGTGCGACAGTCGCGGTGGCCCCTATTTGATTGGGGCGGTACAAACCTACAAACCGCGTTAGCTATGCGCCGCAAACGCACCAGCTACCTGACTGCCTGACTGCCTGAACTGGATCTATGCCTGCCTAGATGAAAGCTTCACCATGAACCATCCTTTACGTTTTGTTCCACTCTCTCTCTCTCTCTCTCTCTCTCTCTCTCTCTCTCTCTCTCTCTCTCTCTCTCTCTCTCTTTTCTCTCTCTCTCTTCTCTCTCAATATATGTATATACTACTTCCATTAGGATGATCAATCCGCAGCATCCAGGAGCAGGATGGTGGCTGATGATCATTGACAACCTGTGTAGCAAAAGCCCTCCTTCATTCTTACATAATATTCTTCGAAAGACAGATCTCTCGAGAGTGAAGGAGGAGGAAGAACGGGACGCGAAGGGTAGGTAGTAAGAGGAGTGATGAGAGTGAAGGGTGCGAAGGAGATGGTTGGAGGTTGAGAGAGGAGAGAGAGGAGAGAGAGGAACGACGAGGATGTATCGCCTCGTTGCGATAATTGGCTGTAGACCTCCAGAGAAACGGGATAGTATCTCGCAGACTGCAGCTCGTATCCAGACGCACGTCGCTTCCATATGCTGCCATAGGATTTTCCCCTGACGTCGCGTCCCGCACTCGACTCTTCCTCACCCGCCGGGTAGCCCCGCTCGCCGATCCCCACAGTATCGCCCGGTTTCGCGCTGCTTCCCCGTGACACCCTCCCGCCCCCTTCGTATATTAAATTCATTTGTCATCCGCGAAAATCATGTTTGTAACATGTACCCCTCTAATTGGACGCATTAAAAATAATTTTCCAGGAATATCTTAACGTCCTCTGCATGTAGCTGCGCACCTGCCCTCCCTTCTCTCCTTTTACTCCTGGTCCATTATAGCGAACTGGCTACGGCCGTATCTAGCTACGTGCACGTACACGCGGATCATGATACATATTTATGACGCAACGAGCCGGCTGCATGTGTGCCATTAACATAAGTAGCACAGAGATTATTTGCAAAGCAAATAGCATCTCTCGCACTAAGTAGCGAAAGATGCATCGCAACGATCTTATACCCAGTGCTTCTCTTATTAATTCCTCGTTTAGCAATTTCGCCCAGCATCCACTGATAATTACGTTGAAATTTTACGTAAAATTTCTGCATCGTTATCAACCCCCCCTTCCCCTCCCCCCCAAAAGGGAATAAAAGTAAGGAGCACGTTACAGGTACAGGGGTAGGAAATCCCGACACAACGGCGGTTTTCATCTGCTAGGGGTATTTAGTGCCTTAATGCGAGCAGACTGAAACACAGACCGGGTTCCCGTTCCGGGGATAACGGGGTGAGTAGGCTAATGAATAGGGTGTTAGTGAAACACGGTGTAACTACTAACGGCGGCAGACGGTCGCAGGAGTGGTGGCTATCCTGGGATATCCTGGGATATCCTGGGATATCCTGGTCATGGGTGCCAGCGATGGTAGATGCTATAGTGTCGAGCGTGAGTCTTCAGGTCTCTTGCTATTCCCTGTACACTCTGCCCTTCGACCCTATTGGCCTCGACGTTTACGCAATTCGCACGCGCGTGCGAGGGTCATGCAGGTGCAGAGACGCGGGCAACCCGAAACACCGGAATACATTTGGGCTGTCTTATCGTGTATTCACGATGGGCTAACCCTTATGGGCTCCAGGGGTTCTCAGCCGACGGTATAAATTATTCAAATATATAAATACCAGAGTGGGGACACCGAGTGAACGAGGGCTGCTAACCAGAGTGAAAGATGTTTATGTAAGCAGGATGCTGAAAATCTTAAATACACCGGATATTACTAAAATTACCTGGAACGGAGTCGAATGACACTTAATTTCGTAGAGGGTTGATATTATTTTTTTTTTGTGCGTCTGCACGTTTCACTCGAATTTCTCGTATTTGAATTATAAGAGAGACAGTGTCTATCTAGACTGTCCATGTGCTTTCTCTAGCACGCGTACGTCCAATAAAGCTCTCACGAACTCTGGAAAACTTGCTGGAGTTTCACTGTTATTACGCAAAGAGTTATGATAATAGAAGCGCAAAGAGACTCCGGGGTTATTTCATAATTACAGACTGTAGTTAGATGAGCGTGCGTTATGCCCTTCTGGGGTCGCGATGTCGACGTCGGAGTCCTTCTGAACAGCAGCGTCCCAGGGCGCATGCCGTACGTTCGTATGTACCATGACGAAATCGTCGGCTGGAGTGCGTAAGTATAAGGGGTAGTACAGCCGTTTTATGAAATTAGGGGTTGAAGTCTACCGTACGGTACCATATACGAATGTCTGGAAAAATATCTGTTACTTTCTCGAATTTGAGTTCTGTACAACGAGTAGAGTGGCGGGAGTGTAGTAAGCAAGAGGAAGTAAGAGGAGATTTGGAGACCGGAAGGAGGAAAGAAAAATTTCGCCAAGTGCACCCTGGGATTAGTGCTGGCGTTACGGCTATTAGCAGCTTATGAGATTTTCCCTTAATGAAACACATGGTGCCTTTTATTTTTTGCCTTTGGACTTATTCCCTTACTCTTCTAGAGACACGAGTACCTGATACCCTATGAACTTAAAGTTTCAGCTTCTAATTTATTAGCCATCATATATAATACGCTACTGCTTGCAAAAAAAAATTATTTCATAATAATATCTAAAGTTTACTCGCATCAAATGCCGCAAGGGTGTCACAAATAAATCTGACAATTTTGTCTGACATCGGCAAGATTTTTCCACTGATAGACTGCTTCCATCAGCAAGTGGATAATGCTACTCGATACGCAGATCTCAGTCCCGGTTTTCCGTATTACAGACGTCATTCAGGTAATTTTCCCCTGAACCCTTTGCGTTGTGCCGCGGCCTCTTGTTTGCATAGGCCCGGTGTATAAGCATTCCTATAACCAGCGCTTGTAGTATGTACCGGGTGGTGGGTAAGTACACAATCAGGCCGGTGCGTACACACGCTTGCGTATAACAACATGTGCTTCTTGGCTGCTTGTACACGTTGTGTACACTTTGTGACGCTCGTAAAACAGGGGGGCTGCTACCCCTCGTCACCTCCTCTCCTCTTCACTCTGTCACCCTCTACTCCTCATCCTTCAGCAACCCTTCTGTCCACGCAAACCGACCGACCTCCCAATCATTCCTCCTCGCCCTCCATCCTTGTACACTAGGACCCAAATCGCTCGACCAGAACCGATCGCTTGCTCAACATGTCAAACGTCCCCTCCGTCATTAAACTCACATTCTTTTTATCCCCATATGGAAATCGAGCGAGCATCGCTAGATGTTACGGCGAGTATTCATTGCGCCTTGCTGAAGCCCCTCGCGGATTTCGAAATGGATAGTCGTGAAAACAGCAATAGATACTTTTGTATGATACTTCCTCTGTAGAGTCAGGAAGTGTATTTCTTTCAAAGATTAAGAAATCAGTTTATCTAATTAGCTCAGTAGGTAGATTGATAAGTGAGATAGGTGTAGATGGATACACATATTCGTCCTGGGACTTGCTTCTCTCGAGATAATTTTGAATCGGATGCTACTGGAGAGACATTGCCACCCTCCTTTTGGTAATAGGTGGGTAAAGGTAGCCTTAGGGTAGCGAAACAACTGAAGCAAGAAGTCACGTGGTCTTGCATGTCCTCCGGCTGGCTTCAAGACGAACCTTATTCGAGGTCGCGTGGTTCGACCTTTTTTCGTACTGTCAAACTACCACTTACTTACCTTAATGAGAGACACGCGACTCTTATCGGGCACGACGCTTTCCTTATCTTCTTTGAGAAAAGGGATGGGTGGTATAAAGTTCTGGTGCTGCGAAGGAGAGTGAGTATAGAAAGGTGGAAAAGAGGTCCAAAAGGTGTCAGTGAAACGGAAAAGGACAGAAAAGAAGGACCCTCCTACCGCGTGCGTCTTCGTTCCTCGAAACTCCAGGACCTTCGGCTGGAGCTGCTCTAATTAAATCTATGACTTTCCGAGCCCCGTGGGAGAATCCAAGATACTTAAAAGTTGGAAAGTCGATTTTCAAAAGCGCATGCATCAGCGCTCTAATGTAAATTTCATCGGTGTAAAGGTTATTCCTCGGACGCGTATTCTTCCTCTGCGCCCGCCGAATAAGATAATGGAGGCGCACACGAGCGAAGTATGCGTTTTTTAAATTATTTATTTCGACCTGAACTTTGCAGCCACTCGAACAATCCAGACCGAAAAGTCACTCGCGTTTTGCATTGCGGTCACGTAGCGTCACGTAAACGCGCGACGGACGCGCATATGTTCCCAGCGTGAATTTTGCATACGTGAAGGGGGAAGAGCGCGCGGAATCGAAAGGAATGAACGAGGGATGGAAAAAAAAAGTAGAGTGACACCGTCGCGATGTGACAATTATCTTTGACACGAATTTCATTTCGCGCATCGCCTGCGAATCTTTCTGCTCCGCGAAACGGATGCGAGAGCAGCGGGAACCACGGGAACCCATGAAACAAAAAGTTTGAAAAACTAAAAAAAAAAGAATCCCAGTGGTAACAAGACGATCAATCAATTTCTTGTTCTTATCTTTATCGACCTCGACCATTCGTCGTCGTACCAATGAGAGAGACGCCCGGCGTCGGGACGTCTTCCAAAGATCGCGAATAAGGGCTGCAGCCACTTCTCCAACCCCTCTCCCTCCTTTTGGCCTTTAACCAAGAAGCAAAGGGTAGTTTCACGGGGGTTTACTCGATCCGGCCAAGCAATTAGCATCCGGGTGTTATATGCAGATTCTCACTGTTGCCGAGGGTGCGAAACGTCGGCCAGAGAAAACGTCTGGGCACGTGAGAGGAGTAGGAGGATGAAAAGGAGGTTCAGGGATGCTGTGGAAGGACCGAGGAGGGAGTACGAGCTGTTTGTTCATTTGTCACAGGATAATCCTTCTGCACACATCGCATAAAGATGTTGCATGTGTCCCTGCCGCGTATGGCCACCGGTAACGGCTCTGCTACTATTACTACCCTTAGTATCGTTAGTATGCTGCTACATACTGGTGATACTACTAGTCCACTATCACTTTTACTCTACCCCCAAGCCATTGCTCTAACGACTACTTGCTGCAACATAAATAACATGAAAATATTCATTAAGAAGGATAAAAATAATTTCATCCCCTCGCGATTATTTCTACCCCTCGAAGATAACTGTTGAATTTTTATATTAAAAAAAAAACTAGGCCATCGTACCCTTTTTACATAGTAATAATTTTCGTTTTGAACTGTGCATTTCTCTCCGAGCCACGCGGGACAATTTGCAAAAGTGCAGAAACAAACTGCCTAGAAACATTCAACCCGTTACAAGAATAAGGGTGGGCACTGTAGGTGAAAACTAAGGGCACACGTAACTCCGATGCAGAAGGTGGTATAGAAGTGCGGCAGAGCGCTTTATTTTAACTTTATATACCGCGTGTACGTTATGCGTCATATTACACGTGAGTCGTGCACCAGACGTGGGAGGGGATTGCAGTGCGCTCTGCGTTTCATATTCATTACATCGGTAGCTATTTGTCACGGACTCGTATCGCACTTGAAATACTGCCCGAGATACGCGAACTTCCCTGTTGCAACGTTTAAAAAGGAAGAACATTCCTTAACAGCTAGGAAATAGAATCGAATTTTATTTAGGGTAGTTTTGGAATAGATAGTGGCACCCCCTTTTATTCTTGAAACTCCCCATATGTGGAACTTCTTTTATCTATTATAGCAGTGCGATATTCGGCGGGAAGGGGGAGTGAGAATGAACGGATCAGTCCATATACTTTTTATTAATTAGATTAAAGTCTTACCTAATGGGTGGAGTGGGGGTGAACCTGACTAATTGGACGCATGCAATTGGAGCCACTAATCACACGGTTCCCGTTACATCGCTCCGATAAGAGAGCTCGTGAAATACCTTTCTCGTCGACCCCCATCCTGTGTTCTCTGTAATACGTGAAACTTTAATTATTTCAAGGGAGCTTGGGAACCACCCTTCTTTTTTCCACTCAGCAGCCATGTTTTATGCTGCGTTTTAGAGTGGCAGTCACGAAAGGGAACTGATAACAACAAATAACAGTATATAGATTTAGTGCAATTTTTTTTTTTTAAAGCGACTAACCACATCAATTTTACGAACTCTCTCGTGGCATTCCGAAAAAAAATTGCACCGAGGCACATTTGACTGCGGAAATGCGTGTGCTTGGAGTGGATAGGGGCTGATACTACGGGTGGTCGGAAAAAAAAGAGCAATAGCAGAGTGAAGTGAGTGGAGGAAAAAAATAATAATTTGGAAAACCGCGAACACGCGGACCGGTATCTGCAGGGAACCACGCGTACTGTGTCACCGGCTGGGAGGTCGGGGGTTGATTTTGCTAGGCCGCCGAGGGGTTGCTCGTCGGGGGTGGAAAGTTCATCCGCTCCCCGATCTCTTTCTGGCCCAAAGCAGGGAGCGTTAAACACAACATTTTTCAGCAGATAAGTCACGTATGTTTAATTATGTATATTACCGCCTGCAGGGTTGAAAACCAAACCTCCCCATCAGCGAGGGAGGATGCGTGCGCATCTACCGTCAGCCAGAATATTACTAAACGCCCGTTTCCTCGTCTGGTTTCACAACAATACTTCATTTTGATTATTAATTAATCGCGTGCGTGGCTCATAGTAATTAGGGCTGCAGACCTCACTGGGAATGCCGAATTCCGCGATTAGACTCGTGAAACTACATTTCCGGATTCCACTTTTCGCCTTCAAAATTACGCCTATCTCCGTGCGTATACGCGCCACCTCGGACACCCTTTCGAGGGCTTATTTGTTTTCCTCGTAATTTTCACGTCTCTTTGTATGGGAAAAAGTGTATCTGAATTCCTTGAACTTTTCTATCAGGTGGACACAGGGCAGTAGGGCGATCGACGCGAGAAACAATGTCTACGTTAGAGTAAAAAAAAATGTTCTTCATGCTTCGACGAAGTTTGCTGTCAGGCAGCTTTTAATAATTAATATAATTATGCACGCTCTAACGGTCAGAGGCAAAGCGTGCTACCATGTATGTTATCTTGGGTCGCTGGCTGTTTATGACTGTTTAGCCAGGGCTGCTCGGTATATCCTGAATCTATGCTAGCGCTTTCGCAAAACAACCTCGTAAAACTTTTGTTCCTATCTCTTTGAATAACTACGCGACATGCGGTCAATATGTATATCCGGTTACCGTTCGCCAGCACGAAGTCGTATTGCTTCCGGTCCTCGCTCCTATCTAAATTTCGAGTCACCGTATATCAAAATCTCCTCACAGTTTTCTCGGAGCGAACCCCGCCTTGCAAATTGAAAACGATCCCACTCCAAATCACAAATTACCCTTGCGAAACGTCCTCCATCTTGTCTTCTGTTTCATGGTATTAGTTCGGCTCTAGGTAAGGGTCTAATACTAGGGCGAGTAGTTATCATCACTCGCTAAGACCATTTCGCCACGAAACCAAGATCCTCTTAATTAGACGGAGGCTCAGGGAGAATGTCAGCGGTCGGCTAAGTGGGTCAGAGGTCGGTGGGAGGTAAGGGTAGGAAACAAGAGATACAGAAATAAAAGGAAATTAAGGTATCGGGGGTGAGTCCTGTGCTTTTACAAGTCATGGCCAGCGATGCTGGATGAAATAAGTTAAGAGTAAAATGCTCGGAGGTAAAATGGATAGGGGATGGTCGGAAGGGCGAAATGCCCGCAGGATAAGGATTTGAGGGGGACGAGGGGTGCACGGGAGTCCTTGCCAGGCATAAGAAGCGGCCTTACAGTATTAACACTGTTTAAGAATTAAAGTCAATCTTACTAGATAAGGCCAACCTAAGAAGGGCCGCGCGAGTCGGTAAGCCAAGGGATGTTCGGGGAGGTCGGGGGAGGCTAAAGAACAGCATGGTACAGCGTTACTAGCTGCAGGGACCTGGCACGCCTGAGCGCGGCTGCCACGGCTGCCACCCTCTTGGCTCTCCTAATGGATTGAATCTTTGATGCTGCTAGGCCAGTCTCGTCAATCTCTCTACCCACACTGTTTCGGAAGATGTTGGCAATACTGGCTGCACGAGGTATTCGCGATGCTCCAGGTAGCAAACGTGGGAAATCTACTCGGGATTCGAACAGATTGCGGATTACTTACTGCGTTATCTTATCGCGACTAAACGATAGCTAGAAACTCGAATGATTTGCGAGGGTTTGTCTCTGTACGTTTATCGTGCATATGAGAATCGGAACAAATAATTTTATCTTATAAATTTATAGGCGAAAAAAGTTGGAACCGTTTGTCCTGCGGAAGGTTGGGACTCTTTCGTTAAGGTTGCACTTACGTATTGCGGGCTATTTTCCATTCGTTAACGCAGTCTGGGCGACCACACGACTCACGCGCGGCATTATAATTCAAACACGATATCTCCTATCGGACGGAATAGTTAAGGAATAATTAAAAATTACAATGAAAAGCTCGATAAGCTGGTAATCAATCACGAGCGTGTTACAGCAGCCTCGACAGACTTATACTTTACTTACCTGAGCAGTCGCCATCGAGCCTACTGCTTTTTACGTGGCTTTCTTCTACCCTGTGCTTTCTTTCCTGCTGCCGTCACTGAGCCTTACATTACAATTCTGATAGGATTATATTACTCGTGACATAAATAAGAAAAGGTTTGAAAGTAAGTGCGCGGCGGCCTCCCATGGCGAACGCTACTCTCGCGGGACTCTGTATAACGAATATATTATATACTCGCCAGTTATATTTATATATGTATACTATATATCTATACTAGATAGTGTGAAAGAGCGAGCGAGCGAACGAGTGCACGTAAGAGAGTAATGCCGTAATACGAATGCCTTTCATTAATCACGTAGTTTTATCTCATTTGTAATTTGCATAGTTGCCCTAAGACGGCGCCGTAGTACGTTGAAAATTGTGCTGTCGAAGTTAAAAGGATCTTGGAGTTTCTTCGTCTTCTGGAAATATCGTGAGAGACGTCTCGATGTTATCGTACTGTAAAAAAAAAGTTGAGGCGGGGAGATAGTGAAACCGAAAGCAAAGTCAAAGACTATGATAAAATGCGCGCCGCGCATGAGAGAAAGAGAGAGAGGGGGGTAGAGAGGAAAGAGGGAAAGAGGTAATTTGAGATAGAGAAAGGAATGGGAGTGGAGAGTAGGCGCCATAGCGATCCTCGCAAAGAGTTATTTCATTCACGGATTTCCCATAAAATCAGGGTATCGAGTTCGCGTCGCACATTTAATAATGCAGCCGCCGGATGTTCGTAGCTTGTAGGGGGGAGATGGAGACTCGACTAAATATTTCACAACACATTTCCGCTGCTCTGCTACGTGAGGGACAAAGAGAGTAACGTAGGGAAAGGGTGAATGAGAGAGAGAGAGAGAGAGGCTGTACACCGAAGGTGCGGATACCGAGATAGCCGGCGGAGCGAGTGAGAAGGAAGATTGGGAAAAAAGTTTGGTACAATTTCGTGTGACATGCTTCGGGACTCATTGGATGGATTTGTAACCGGGGTTCCCAGAGATTTTAGATTTCATAATTGATACGGAAATGAAAAAGCTTGGCTAACAAATTTTACAAAAAAGTTTTGAAAAATCTTTTAATCCTCGTAAGACCTTCCATCGTGATTCGTTTCGCTATTTTCGATCATATCAAACTTAGTTTAAAAAAAAATTGCCCAATGGGTCGGTGTTCATGTAAGCCATTAGATGGCCGGATGCTGCATGTCGAGGATCAGTATCACGGAGACCCGGATCAAATGAAAGAGATTGAAACAAGAAAGGAGTAATAACGACAGCTGCAACCGAAGAACTTTTATTCCTTTCGTTCCCTTTATTTAATTCCGTTCGACGAAACGTTCCGCTGTCCAAATTTCGTACAATGTGCACGCTGTTCGATAGCTTTGCTCTGTTTGTGATCAAGTTACGTAATTTCCTTCTCGCGATTCGTTGCTCGAGGAAAATAATAGGAAAATGTGCGATTAACGTAAATGCCCTTTAACCTTAGAACGACTACACCTGCATCGAGCAGGCTTTGTTGCGTAATCACAATCATTCGTAATAAACACGATCCGCAGAATGGCGGTTGCTCACGTGGCTGCTGCAGGATAAGTATCTGGATCTTGGTAGGGGAAGTCCTATAAGCTGGCAGCATCCTTGATATTTACCCGCCGCATTAGCTGCACAGTAAAAAAGCTCGTTCTTGGTAAATCCACGTAAGCTCGACCGTCGCTATGCATTTCTGATATCAGTATACATATATATCTTTACGTGTAACGTCTTAAAAATGTACTATATTTATGTGGAGATTGAAAATCTATCGACCGTAACCAAACGGCCGTATTTTTTTATTCTCCCCACCACCCCTCTCCCCGTCAACCTCAAAGAATAACTACTGGTTAAGCAGGGGATGTGCTTTGTAGATTCTGCAGAGTCGCTAGTCCGGGATCAGGGGTTGCCGCGGTATTTCCATTAGTCTGAGCCTCTGGCATTAGCTTTAACTATTAACGCTCCGAACTAACCTGCACGTTGCCCACGTACGTACATATATTTCACCATAAGGGATCTCTGAAAGCTCGGGAACACCCCAATTTCTGGAACAACATCCACCCCATATACACATTAACACACGGAGTACCGTTGTAACGTAAACAAAAAATGATAATTTTTTTTCTAAACAAGAAAAAATCTTGAAAGCATACGAACAATAAAACGAAAAACAATGTATATAACACGTTAGGTCAAATTTTCATGTGTCGACGTGAGTGACGACAGGCTGAAAAAGGCGTCGCGACGCCTTAACTCTATATTGACTTAATTAATCATCGTCTAGCAGGGAATTTTTCGATCGTCCTATAAAGGGAGTGTAAGGGATGGAATGGAACCGTAAGGGAAGGTCGTAGAAGCATATTTGTGGGTGAGGTTAAAAGTAGTGGTTAGGGGTTGTAGAGGGTTATGTCGGTGCACAGCGGGAGCAGCGCGGTCGGTATTCATATAGTGAATGTAGACATATAGAAACTGCGTTGTTTAGGGAGGGTCGAAGGTGCTGGGAATGTCGGGGCGCCGGTTGCGCCGAATTCATTATTAAAGGGTGAATCTTTCATGGGTAAATCGGTGCCTGCACGAGCCCAACAATATTTTACCATCTTACGCCGCTGTGCTATGGCTTGAACAAATATTTGCACGTGTAGCGTAACGACAACTGCGTAAAGCATCGAAGGTCCCTTAAACTTCTGAAGTCCCAAAGCGAGTAATGGCCATCTTGCAAATCAAGTGGATTTTTTTCTGAAATTCTTTTTCTTATTTTTTTTTTTTCTTTCTTTTTGCCTTACGTATTCATTAATCAGAGTTCCACCAATCACTGTATAGCAATGTGTAAATTACAATGTAGCCTGCTGCTGGGTATTATTCGACGAGAGAGGTTTGTTCGGGGTCAAATCGTTTTTCAGGTTATTTTGTTCAAACTCCCCACTGTATGGACGATGTATGGTGGTAGTAAAAAAAGAAAAAGAAAGACGAAAGGCAGAATTGTGTCGCAACAAAAACGAATATTTGATGTAATAAAACGAATGAATGTGTCACTTGAGTGTAACAGGTTTTACCAGTGGCGTCCGGCAGTGGTAGAGGCGCACCTGTACCGCTTCAGCCAAATGCTCTTGAATAAAGCATGTCACGTGACGAAAATTTGCATTGCCACCCCATATATTAGCTCGTTATCGTAGGGGCTATCCGGAGGGCAAGCACGCGAAACCGCTTTTAATTGTTTTTGAAGCGCCTTCGAGAGCGATCGCTTTCGTTCCGCCTTGTGGATTCGCCCTTGCGGTCGAAGCTTCGACACCTATACCAGGGTTGCGTCAAAACTTTTCTCCCTCATCCGATGGCGCCCTGCATGGATTTTGACCGTCACGCCAAACACCATTATTTTGACCAACTTTTCGTCGGGCAGCTGCCCTCCTTCCCCACTGCCGCCCCTCCCTGCGCCCACCTCTCGATCATTCACTCGAAATCGTTTAACGTGCCGTTTTTCCTGCCGCTTGCTAGCCCAGTATTCCCGCCTACCATAACGCTCTACTGTCTTATTAATATCGCGCGAATATTCGGCGCGTCCAGCGACGCAGCGCGTTGCAATTTATGGACGCAGCGCACTTTGCGCCCCGTCACGCTGCACGGCTCGGAGCATTGGCAGCTGTAATTGGAATTTATGCGCGTGCCGGACTTTGCGCGGCTTTCGCGTTCACCATCCGGCATTTGCGCGTTCGCCCTTTTCGACGAGCAAACGAACTCTGGAGGGAATGCGAATGATTAAAAAAAAGCCCAAAGTTTATAAAAGATGAAAGAGCGTGAGATATTTATTTAGAGGTTTCGCAGGGGCTGTCGAATGAAACACACAGGATCACGCAGGTCATAGCTCATGTAGGTTGTAACCCAACTCCTGTCGTTATGGCTGTTATATGTTTGATTTAACGTGGAACATGCCCCGTGGCAAGGTCCCCCGCATAAATGACTAACAATTAGCAACGTGCAGGAATACAACAAACAAACAAGCAAACCAGCTAGCCGGCCTCAAGTAAAAACTTGTTAATTAATTAACCTCTCTCTGGGCTTTGTGGGCAAACAGAGTGGCTCTCGCTAACTCGCAGGATGTCCAAGCTCAGGAGCCCGCCGGCAACTTGCGGTAACCTGAGCCGACTGCTTTCCCTTCCTTCTCCACCGACGTTCACCCCACGTCGACCCACCGTCCTCCTCAACCTGCATAACCACCCTCGCCGCGAGGGCTAACTCCTCCCCTCCCCCGCCCCCTCGACAACCCCTCGTCGACAATCTTGCATGCATTATATTCTCTAAGCAAAATACAGCCGCGAGGCTTGAGCTCTCCCTCGGCTGTACCCCAAGCCTCCGCAACCGTTCCGCACCCCCCGCGTCCCGGCGCCCTCCTCATCCGCTCCAGCGTTTCCAGACTCCGGAGCACCTGCTAACACGAAAGCTGGACAGCGCAGTGTAGTTGCCATAAACTTTAAGAATACTATGAACACTTTGGAAATTTAGGAGATTGTTACGTCCCGGTTGCAACGTAAGTTTTGCCAGCTTTGTTCGGTGTAGAAGGAGGGTAGAAGCGTGCCAGTAGCAGACGAAGAGCGAAACGTAGAGGGATGAAGCGAAGGGAGGAAGGAAGGGATGAAGAAGTAGAGCGTAGAGCAGCGTGTGACGTATATGACTATCAGTTCAGAAACCTCTGAATCTCCTAAAGAGCTTGATAATATAGCTGACGGTGAGAATTACTGTTCTCATAGAGAGGGAGAGAGAGAAAGAGAGAGAGGGAAGGATGGACGGGAACTGGAGAAACTTCCATTCTCTCCAACATGGCTGCCCATTCGCGTCCTCGTCCGCATCCGCGTTTGCGTTGACCCTGGAGGCTTTCGAGAAACGGAGCGCATAATTACACGCCCAAGGGCGAACACCATTCCGAGCAACCCCTAACTCACTCGCTCAGCAGTTCACGTTCCCTCTGTTCCCTCTGTCCCCTCTTCTCCTCGTTCCATGCCATATACTCCTTTCCCACTGTTCCCTCTTTACCTTCCGTTCGTACAAACAGAGAAACGTAAACCGCTCACGCATTTCATCATTTCCTCATTCTCTCACTCTTTTACTCTCATCGCTATCTCATCTCGCTCACATTACAACGTTATATCTATGGACGCTATAACGTAGCATCGTCCCTTAAGATATTGTGTATATTGTGTATATATATATATAGGCGAACTCCTATCTCTATTAGTAGCTATGGAATCAATTGAAAGCGAGGCACTCTGTAAAACGAATGGAATGTCGAGCAGAGTGAAACAGAGTGTATAATACTTGAATGGGGTAATTTAAAATCGTGGGCTGCCGCTGATGAAATTATTTTACGGGTCTCTCCCAAAGTAAACATCCACCCTTTTAAAAGACCCGCGTTAATATATCCCAGACGAGCATTCGCGGTCCTCGCATCTCGAGGCCCATTATATGGACATTCCACAATTTTACCAGCATCCGCGACAGCTACGCTCTCGGCTACATTCACATCGTTCCCAGTTGAAACGATCGTAAAAACCTCGACAATTTTCTGACAGTTATAAAATATTTTCATTTACGCGCCTACAGGGAAGTTTCCATAGCAGTCTATAGATGGACGCACGGAGGTAACAAGTTTCCTCCTCTCTTTCTAAAATCGAGTCATACGTATATTATGTAAGAATAATTCTTTGAATTTTTCTTCATTTTTCTATTGATTTACTGTTATTTTTTTTCCGAAAATACACTTTTGCGATTAAACTGGTAAACGACGGCAAAATGTTATGTATATAGAAATACTTGTGAGCATATATGTTTGAGAAAGAAATTTGCTCGCTTGAATTTAATGTCCATTATCAACCCCTATAGTGTCAACCCCTGATGGAGTTTCCCTCTGCGGAAAGTGCAACTCGTAGGAGATGAACATGAAGGCGGACGCGAACATTCCCTTTATTGGAAGGTTCGGTTTTATCTGTCTTATTTTCCGTTTACCGCAGGAAAATGGAATTTTCCTTTCCCCGTGAAACCGACGATTCGTCTTGCGGGATTAAAATAACCCCTTAATTTCCCAAGCGGGGTCTTGACGTTGCTCTTTCGATAACACGAGAACCCTCTGGCTTAACGTACAAGATACTCTTCGCAAGTCAGGAATACTGGGAGATAACTCAATACGGCGTCTGGCGAATCATACGTTATTCGCGCACATCTCGGTCGACTGTCTTGGGCATGGAAAATTCGTGAAAAAAAAAGCTGCTAATGCACTTAAATTAAACGGAATTGCAGATGAAGACAGTCTGCTAGTCTCTGACATGCTAATAGCTCAAGTACTCGTTTCAAAAGAAGCATTTCTTTTAAGAGACACTCTGATGGCATTTTACTATATAAAACATAATGCGCATACGGCGACACTGCCGCCTGTCGCACATTTTGAATCGCAACTCCCAATCCCGAGAACGTCGGCGTTCGCGACACCTTCGTCTCTTGATCTTCTCGCTTGAGAGCTTCCAGCTTCCAGTCATCTCGACCACTTTGCTTTTCCCCTCCTTTTTTTTCACTAACAACATTTTCATCGTCCTCCTCCTTTTTTGATCTTTTGAAAATTTAACTTTGGCTAATTAACGAGGGAGAAAAATTTGGCAGTGTTATTCGAAGATAATCTTCATCCTCCGCGCTCTCTCTTCTTATCCTTACTCTCTCTCTCTCTCTCTCTTTCCCCGCTCCGGTTTCCTTGATCCTGAGGCTTGTCTCCTGCTGGGTGGGAAATCTCGTTAGCTGCATCTTCCACGAGGAGAATTCGCTAGAGTCAGATCGTTATCGAGAATAGAAGAGACGATCAGCGTTACGATTACGGGTTTGCTCGAGGATCTCGAAGTCCTTCGAAACGTCTCTATATGTATACGTCGAGAGAGAAGAAGGAAGACAAAGAAAGAGAGAGAGAGAGAGAGAGAGAGAGAGAGAGAGAGAGTGCGAACGAAAGTAACGTCAATTCTCGATCGTCGAAAAGTCAACTTGTCGGATTTCCAGGACGTTTATTTCTCCGTCTCGAAGGTCCTGGTATTAGCATTAGCAGTTCCGGAAGACGATGGAAGTAAGAGTAACCTAGTGGTTAGATAGTGAAGATGGGAGATAGGGCAGGAAGGTGAGAGGATCGTGGGAAGTGAAGACGAAGTAAACAAGGAGCGGAGTTGAGTCTCGAAGAGAAGGGGTTGGCACTGCGCCGGTATCGTTAATTAATAAAGTACCTGAGTAAACTAACAATTTTACAACGACGTCGCAAATTTAGTAGCAAAGAAACAGCTTTTGTTTCTGGTGCGCGTAACAAAGTCTCCCACAAGGCAGAGATAATAAAAGACTAAGGAGGAGCGTAGTGCGCAACCAGGCATCCAGGCATCCAGGCATCCAGGCATATCCAGACAGGAAAGTATGGCGGCGCTGATTACTCCGTGCATACTTAAAACCTCGACAACAAGACTGTTTCATGAAAGTGCTCGTCCCTGACGTCATTCTCTGGCTTGCAGTCTCTCCTGAGCACCATGCAAAGTGAGCAAAGTGAGGGCTGAGGAAATGGTGGCTGGTTCAGGGACGCTCTGGGATGGAAATAAATCTATAGTCCCATCCTTCTCCAAGTACACGCAATTCCCTGGAGAAGGTGAGCAGGACGAAGTAGGTAAAAAATAAAGTTTTTAATTCGGCCTAATGTCCGGCCCAGGGAGGATTTATGCTCGTGCCGGAGTTCGCAGCTGTGGTCCAGCACGGGAACACAGCCCTGGCTCCCTCCTCATCACCCCCTTGGCTGCCACCCTGTTTACGAGTCTAAGCCACAAGAATGTTGCTCGTTGCTCGTAGCAGCATGGCTGACAGTGCCACTGCCACGACCTCTCAAACCACCTACCGTCTGCTACCCCCCGCCAGTTCGTTTTTCCTGCTGCAGCTTTCATTACGCGTGCCAGGGTTGCATTCGCGATTAAATTGCTGAGTTATGTGTATTCGCATTTTTCGCCAATTCCACACTCGGCTCTCTTAAGCGTTCCAGGAGTCCCGGACTTCGCACACATGTTACGCACTTTTAGTCTTCTCGTGCGATTTTCTCCTTTTAACCGTGATCATCCCTTGCCCTCCTGCCATCTCCGCTGGCAAGGGTGGCTGTCGTCGAGGATGCCAGTGGCGAAAGGTGCTCGGCAGAGCGACGTTACGCTAACTGGGAAACGCGACGCAGTTCATAATTTAGTGGAGACAATAAAGCGTCTTGTATGATGCATGTGTGGTTCAGCGTTAGCCACGGGAATGTAATAGAACTCCACTGAATAATGCGTCGAGAAGCGGCATGCACTTGCCAGCTTCTCCTAATTTACTAACTATTCACACACGACGGTAACGTTATTCCAGCTAGATAATATTCCAACAAGAATAATCATCGTTACCAATCGTCAAAGGAAGTCGATGCGAAGAGCGAACGGACGAAGTTGCATGAAGTGATTCGCAGATTTGGTTGATGCGATGGAAAACTAGAAAGAAAGAGAAAAAAAAGAAAAAATAAATCGATCCACGTAGACCTTTAAGATCCTCTCGTTGCTTCCATAACTTCTGGAGTAAGAGGCATCGAAGGATGTTGGTTTTCTGGAGACGTCGGAGCACAGAAAGTTCGGTCGGCATTGGATGTATCGTGAATTATTAAGTGGCATTTTTGGATGAATAATTCGGCAAGTGCGGGGTAGACCGATTGCCTCTGTGGTGTAAGTCGCGGATATGGAGGTCGGGGTTATGGCTTGCGAGGCTAGGGTGGAAACGTAGAGCGCGACCTGATGCGATATGATAGGGACGTGGAATACCAATGCAGCTATGGTACAGATGTGTATAGCCATGAAAAGAATTGGCACTCTTGAGAAGGGGACTTAAGGTTGCCGAGAAGGTGCTGGCTAAGTTATGTAGGATGGAAAGGAGTAAAGGAGGAAGGCGGCACAGGAGCGAAGGGGAAGAGTGTAGTAAGACAGGGACGCTGGGTGGAGCGTGGGGGGTGGTGGAAGCGCGTGGAGCTGCGATGGAAAAGGGATGAAAAGGGGAGGCCAGAGAAGAGAACGATTCGATAGGGGGAGAATCGTCAATGTTGCACGTGCCTACAGTTGCACCGCAGGAGCTATACTCGGCCTGGACTATCGCTAAAATATTGTGGAGAAACAACAAAAGGGATGGGAAATACCGAAAGAAAAACAGGAGCCGTAACCGGCGAGAGGAAAATGCAAGTCGAGTATACAAGTTTCGTGGCGCGTTCTTATTTTCTAAACAAACACGACGAACTCATACGAGCTCCCATTCCGGGAACAGCTACATACATAGAGAGCGTAGACCCCCCCGCCCCTCGATCCCTTCCCATCCTCCTTCTCGATCCCTTCGCCCATGCCTGAAGGCACCTCCATGGTATCCACCTCCATATAGCCAAGCTAGCTATACGGCCGCGTAGGAAACTTTACAGTATTGGAATTCGAAAGCGTATCGGGGTCCAATAATGAATTGTCAACAGATGACACGGGAAAGGGTGGTTTCCCTCCTCTTGAATCGTTCCTTTGTATTTTCGCTCCGTGGGCAATTTCCACGGGTGCGGAAACGAGAGAGAAAGGGAGAGGTTCTCGTTAGAATTCGTTTACTTTCTCTCTCTCTCTTTCTCTCTCTCTCTTGTCCTTTCTTTTTCTCCCGCGCTCACAATCATTCCTTCTCTCTGCCTCCGACAATGAAAGCCTCATTCAGTTGGCCCCTCTGGTGGCAATGGCAAAATTCGTTGCGTATACGATAGCAAGCTGTAAACATTGATAAAACAAACTCGAAATTCGTTCACGGGACTCACGTGACTACCGTACGAAATAATAACGTTGTGTCGCGGCCATTGAATAAAAAGCCAACCGACAAAAAAGCTTTCGAGTTGACGCCAAATGCGGTAACCCCTGATCGGCAACCTCCCGCCACCCCCCTCCTCGCCCTACATCAGTAGCATTACCTGCTCTCCTGACTGGTGATTACCAACGGTTGTTAACTACCCATGGACAATGGTCAGGAATGAAAATTCGATGCGAGACCGAGTGACTCTTTTTTTTTATCCCTGGGGTAGAATCAAAACCTACCCTTTATTTTTTTGTCCCGAGAGATCCATTTGCGAATACGCATGGTGCATCGGTGGTTTGAAATTCATTTGCCTTTTGCGGCGTCGATTGACTCGCGCTTTGATTAATATCCTGTTTTATTTTTATTTTATCGCTCCTTTCATCCCTTCAACGGCTCTTACCTTTGTATAAGATCCAGACGTTTATCTCGCGTCTGGTATTCCTTTACATAGGAGAAACCGAGTTAAGGGTGGAAGCGGAGTGGAGTCTGTGAAAGTGAAGAGGAACGGGAAACTGGCTGGATGGAATTCCGAGACGATTGTCTGTAGCGTCGATCGAAAATCCAAAGCTGTACTCTGGCATTCTCGTCATGGGATCAAAATGTCAACAGGCTGCGCCGTGGCTGTGCGGTGGCTTCGCAGAAGAGAGGGTTGGCATCTCTGCAAACGTGATATCCGTCAGTTTTAACGGATCAAAGATTTCTCCAGGAGGAATCTGTGTGGATTCAAGTATACCTGCGTGGTACAAGGTAAAAGGGGCGCCCGTATCCGATTTAACTCGTGGAGATACGTCAAGGGTGCATTCGTAGGGGAGGACTCGGGAGTGCATGAGATATTTATAGTGCGGGGAGGATAGTGCAAGCTCTTGCGGCCGGGCGGTCATAGAAACGAGTGAGGATCGAGGAGGCATTGAAAAGGGCGGCGCGAGGAGGAGGAGAAGGAGAGGGGGAGGGCTGAGAAGGAAGGTGAATAAAAAGTTGCAAACTGCAACACCCCGTGACACACAATGGGCCGCAAACAGAGAGGAACGTACGCAGAGATCAGGAATAAACCCCACTGCAGCGGCGGTGGGCGCATTGCGCAAAACCCCCTTGGCCCACTACCCCTACGGGTTACCACCATTACCCTCCACCATCCTCATCATCCTTCTCCCTCTGTGCCCCGTGGCCCCCCCGAGGCCCCCCTGACCCCGTGCCATCCTTTTTCGTGGCCCGTTTGCCCATTCAAATCTTCTCCTCTTTTTTCACCCTTTTCACACCTAATTGGGCATTTTGTGCTGCACCGCCCGAGATATTATCATAGTAATAGCCATACGAGGCACAGAGCTACGGCGTCGCACAATGGCGCAATTCCACGCGCTGTCTCTTTCGCTCCATGCTCGTCCTTGTCCACTTGCTTCTTCTTCTTCTTCCTCCACTCTTCTGTCCCATTCTTATCTAATGCCCAATACACTTCTTCATCCGCTACATCCCCCAATAGCAGTTGGGGTTGAGTACGAGAACGACACCCTAAATCATCAGATATTTCACCAAAGATAAACCACCCTTCTGCAGGTGCGCCGTCTATTCGTTAAGGGCTGGTGATGAGCCAGGCGCCCACTTCATTTCCTCCTGCACCTCTTCGGCTCACAGGGTAGTCGCCGTACATTTCTCTGCCGGTAGCTGAAGAAATGCGACCCGCGTCCAAGACCATCCCACCGCCATCCCCTGAGCAATAACTCAGGGGGCACGTAAACTGAGTAACGTCCGCGAAAGTAGTGCACGATCCTCCCGCTTTGACGAGACCCTCGCACGCCAGCCGTGCTCCTCGGCCATAGAAGCCACAACAACCACACCAGACACACCACTCAACCCACTCTATTCTCCAGTCTGCAGACTCAGCACCTACGTCATGAACAGGATCATCGCTTACTACTTTCCAGATCGTTGTTGTATTAAAGAAAATTAATTCAACCCGTCTTGCATACTGCGGGTCCTTAAACGCAGCAAGTGCAACCCTTAAGCGTAGGAAGGGCCACTTATTTAGTAAACTGCGGTCAGTCAGAGATCGCTACTCTCGGCCGATTTACTTCCTATCTTTGATCTTTGGGCTTCGATCTACGATCAGCGGCATAGGATTTCGTGTATGAGCATCCGTTAGCATAAAGGAGCCAGCCAAACCTCAACCCTTATCACCCCTATCAGCCGTCTGCCCAGAACCGTTAAGTGAGTAACTGTAATTGAACAGCGAGAAAGCAGTGATTCTCAATCTGCAGACTAAATGCTCTTTAAGATTTATTCTATAGTCTCTTTTTGGTAAATTCATACTGTAAAATCTAGTTCCGGGATGCTTCTGTCCGGTGGACACTGAAACTGTTGTTTCCTGTATATCGGATGATGCGAATGAATGTATAGCATCGAAAGGACACGAAGATACCAGTGAAAATGAATATTTGGCCCTTGATTGTATAAGTTGCGACAAGACGGGTCAAGGGTAAGAATAATAATTGGAGAAGAGCCACTTAAACACATAAAACGTAAATACCGCGTTATCTCTCATCCTTGAATTTAACTGCTTCCAAGTTTGACGAAGGTTTATATTAATTTGTTTGTCCCTTGGCCCATTTACGAAAGAGCCAACCTTCAGCATCCAGCATCCAGCACGGAGCAACCAGGCGATAGTCAGAAGCAGTCGTAGTCAACCACGACGCAGCCAAGCTGATTGTGAGTTGAAGATCGACTCCGCGAACCGTAAGAACCAGAAATTGCCAGGAACGGGAGCTCTCTCGGTCCTTGTAATTCTTCCATTCTCTTGCACCAGCATCCGGCCGTGCCACCATCATCAAGTAACTTTCCAGTCTTTAGCTGTTTTCATTTAGCCCCGTCGCCGACGTAACGTCTTTGAGTTTTATTAACCCCTTTCACCACGCTCATACAATTTTACTTTTCATCCCCTACACCGTCAACTAATGGTTCCTATTTTAAAGAACCGAGGAATGCAACCTTAACAACCGGAAGTGCCTGCTCGTTTGCTATACGAATTACAAAATATAAAGTAGAAAATGGCATGATTCAAATTACCCCGTTCCAAACTGCTCCAAGATAAGATGGCATAACTCGGAGTTCACCTTCGTGGTAATGAAATCACTTTGTTTCTCAAGGAATTCGAAATGACTACCAGTTTCATCCCCACCCACATTAGATCGAATTCTCCAGAACAACTGGGTCTGCGGGTTGGGAGTCTCCCGGACGCCGCCCAAGCATTGAAGTCCGCTGAAGTCTTAACAAATCGCAGAGGTTCCATCCTGGCGGTAGGGAGCGTAGGGTTGGTTGGTACGCATGCAGTTTGGAGAGTAATAGAGAGGAAGAGAATTTGAAGAGAGAGAGAGAGAGAGAGAGAGAGAGAGAGAGAGAGAGAGAGACAAGGGTTTGTCCATTCCCAAGATGTGTCCATCTTGTTGGCCGCAGGGGTTGACTAGTGAACCAGTGAAACCAGGGACTGCCCGGGATGCTGCTTCAAGGAAGGACTGAGATAGCGAATGGAGGCTGGTAACGTTTTCGCCCAGGTCCAACGGAATTGGTATCACGGCGGACGATATATGCCCGTAATGGCCGGAGCTGCGAATAGCTCGAGGGAACTTCTCGAAATATCACTCGCTCCGTCCCTAAACCAACCGACGCAACGCAGTAGGTATTCCTGTTGGAGCGGAGTAATATCAGGTAGAGGCTAGCGTAGCAATTTCATTACTGTAACCACTGGGTATCCGGGCATTCGTGTGCAACCGACAATGCTTGCACGTTCATGGGAGACAGCCTATACGCGAGATTACACCACTGTCCAAGTATTGCCGGGACTTGCTAATTCACCCAAGAGGCAGAACAGAGTCCCACTCCGAGTGATTCTATCCAACGAACCTACCCGCGAGCCTCCTCTTTCCGCCGTTAACGTTGTTTCTGCTCTGTTTACCGTTTCCTCCTCTATTTCTATCGCTTCTTCTTTCCTGCCTTTCGTACGACTTGCGCATACTGCAGGGCAGTACCATCGGTGCAGGATCCACATACGTGGTTTTGACCACCTAGAAACGCAGCAAATTCCACGTATATCCTGGACGTTGCGTCGCTGATAATCGGACAGATACTTTCTATATTTTTTTTCTATCTTTGAAATTCAATCCTCGACTTTTACATTCTGATCGGTTTGCCTGAAAAGAGAAAATGGATTCACACTTTGGTTCTTCCGCCCTCCTGGCTCAGGAGATAACCAAGGGTTGCGCCTGGTTTTAAAGAGACTTTCCTCGAACATCCTGGAGACTTGCACCAGGTAACATCTCATGGGGTAGTTATCGCCCTGAAATCTTTCGACGTCTTGTTCTCCAAGGTAAAGGGTGCCGGCTAGAGAAGGGATGAAAAGTCGAAGGACATTAGGTAGCGAAGGGAGTACGGTTCCTTTCAGCCACCCTAAAAGAAGAACGTTCCGAATGGCCTTTGTGGTAGTTTCAGGTAGGGTTGCGCAAGAGGGACGACGGTGGGAGAAAGGGAGAGTCGAGCTCAGAAGGTAATGAAAGAAATGTGTGGGACTTTAATTAGGTTCGCCCGGGCCAGAAAGCAGCCCTGGTTGACAAACTACCCCCATCTCCCTTAGCCGCGCGCTTCTACTCTGTTAACTTAAGGCAGCGCGTTGTTTTCCGGACTCGACGGCGAAAGGGAAGAGGATTCCTTGCTTGGCATTGCCTTGGACCCCTCTACCCCCCGCCCCATTTCCCCCCCACAATCCTCATCATCTCCTAATAAGACCTCCGACCCCTTCCTTCTCTGCCATCCTCTCCTATTTAGCTCGACCCTTCTCTTTCTTTTTTCCCCTTTTCATTCCCTCTCTTTCTCTCTTTTTTCTTGCGTGAAAAACCTAGTCAATTATGTAACGCTGCCACGAAATTACCGATCGCTTCTCTTCGCTGGTCTTTGCACCGTTCCGTTCGAACTAAACGGATCTACCTGGCAATTTTCGAATAGTCATGGGAAAATAGAAAAAAAAGCTTTTGAGTAAATAGGAAAAGCGGGACAAAACGCTTTACGGAATTAGTTGACGTTTAATGAAAATCAGTCTAATGGATCTTGGGGCGGCGGGGTGAGAGGGGGAAGGGCCGGGAAGTGAACGAGGAGTAGTGCGGAGTAAGAAAAGTACAAAGAGACGGAAGACAAGATGGGCAATGAGAGATACAGGCGGGGGGTGGGGGGAGGGGGTAGGAGAGAAGTGACGGATTGTGGATGGAGTTCAAATGGAGGAAAGAAGGAAAGGTTAATCCCCTTGAGAAAATTGTTCGACTCGGAAAACTAATAACGACGAGTTAAGGTTTCCAGGTTGAGTCGACGCTGGCAGATCGGAGTCGATGAGACATTCCGTCGTGGCGGCGACTATCGCTATATCGTGCAACGTCCCGCGATACGCGCTGCGAACTACGTACACTGTATTTCCCGTATAGCGCTGACTGTCGGGGTCACGGGGTCACGGGCTGCTTCGAGGAACGCTGGAATAAGGGGACGCAGATTGACGTGCTGGATACGTCTGAACACTTGCAGCCCCTTACGTTGTCATGTCAAACGTTACTCGCAGAACTAATCTTTATCTTTTTCTATCTTGCTGGAAAATGCGCAAGACGCCTGCGGCCCCGAAAGTATCGTAACTTGACGGAATTTATCTCGGCTTTGAAATTTGACGTTATCGCATTGTAAATATTCGCGCAAGTAATTCCGCGAGCTAATTGTATAGGCTATGATTTTTTGCGCTATGCGTTTGAGAAAATAAACGAGTCAAGTGAAAAGCTTTTTTTTATAAGTCTTCGAGAGGGGTTCATGAATTATGACCTGATGAAATCTTAAAAAAAATAATAATAATGGGATCTTTGTGGGTACCACTTTGAAGCCTGTAGCCCGTAGCGAAGCAGGTTAAACCTTTTTTTTTATGCGCGCACAGGAGAACGACTTTCGTAAGACAAACGTAAGGGTGGAATTCGCTTTCACGGTTGCGGAACAGGGGTAGGAGAGGCAGGGCCGGAGAAAATGGTGAAGATCACGGGAGTAGGAGACCTCCTTGATGGGGTGGGGCAGGAAGGGGCGGAAAACTTTGGCGGTTAAATAGTGAACATCGCTGGGCGCGAGACCCTCCGGCGATTAATAACATTTATGATGAAAGACTTGTCGGCAAATTAAAAGAAAATGAATTCCCGTAACCTTTTATTTCTCGAGCGAGATGCGAACTTTCTTTCTTCGGGGCTGCCAGTGTCTCGTTCTCTCCTCCCTTTTCGCTTCTTATTCATTTTGGCCCTTCTACCTCCCCACCCCCACCCCTCCCACCTACGAATACTCTCCTAATAGAATAAAAGTGTTATCGAACCTATTTATAATCCCATAGAGAATTGATTTCCAAAATAACTCCTAGAGAAACGTGGGTACCCACCCCTTGTGCCTGGAGGTCCTAGCAGGCTGATTAATTTTCACCCTGGAGATAGAGTAGTGGTTATAAGGTAAGTGCGTCGTGACCGTCATGACTCATGAGTCGTGACAGAACACACAGACACCAGCACACGTGGAGGCAACTAATGTCTCGACCAATTCTCCCGAATCTCCCCGAATCTCTTTTTTGCCTAGCATCTTTATTCGCTATTCCAATAAGGTGGGAATAATTCGCATTTCGCTCTTTCCCTCCGAGGTTCCAGCCGCCACAGAATTGGCCGATTCGTCAAAAGCAGGGAGGGACGGAGGAACTTCTTTGAGAAACTGAGGCACTCTAGTTCAACCTGTCTCCAGTCTCTCCGTGCTCGTTGCGTCAGTGGACTCGTAGAGGGTAGTACAAGTCCCAAGGCGTCGTCAGGGAATATTTCACGTTCAGTTAATTAGCGCAAGACAAACAGGCAAAAGTTACGGCCGTGCTCGACAAAAAAAAAATGATCCCTCCTCTCAGCGAGTCTCGTGTACTCACGTTCTCATAGCGTCTCTCTCTTTCTCTCTCTCTACGTATATATATATAAAAGCCATTTAATAAAGGGAGAAAGGGAAGTCTATTTGCTCTCTTTCTCTCTCATCCGTCTCTCTACTCCCTTTATTCTCTTGTTTCTCTACAGGCCTCCTCCTCCCCCTCCCCCTCGTCAGCGGTATGGTTACCGCGAGGTAAATAATAGCGGCCGGACATGTTTTAATTTTACTGGAAACGGTTCGTCATGCATTTAAATGAAGACGAAAACGAGCACTTTCTTTTATAACGAGAGTGCACCAAGAACCTAACGAGCTTTCTCCCTCCGCTCCTCTGAAATCTCCAGCTTTTCTTCACCTCCCTCGCTTTCCTCACTTTCCACCTAATTCGCCTTACGCTTCTTATCCTCCGTCTCTCGACCTATTGATTAGATGAAAGATCCACGCAAAGTAGCAGTCGTATTTTATATGATATTATAAAATATAATGTATTTCACCTACACGTAACGTTTTCCCGGGGAATATACGATATCAATGTGTACATTGAACCAACAGATTTAACGACGGAGCTTTGCATTTTCTTTCGTACATTTTCCGAGTCTAGATTCTTGAAAACGTAAGTTAAATCCGAGTAAAAAGGCCAAGAGAGTTGTAGCTGTAGAGAAAGGAGTTGAAAAAACATTATAGAAGAGAGAGAAATGCCAGAACCTCAATATTTCCAGAATAATAACTGAGAGTAATGGTGAATTATTGACTACCTCCTATCCTGCGACCCTCTACATTATAACGGGGTTGTGTCAGGCTAGAGGAAACATGTAGGTTGGTAGGATAGGGGATGAAATAGGTATATACGTACATGCTCATGTGAATTTTCGTGTTGGTGGCGCGATGGCTGCGTGCGCGTGGGACAACTACTGGCGGCTTTGTTTCGTGTCGGGAAAGCTGCCTGAGGTCCGTAGGGGTCTACGCCCCTACCTTCTGTCATCCTTATGGAGACTTTCATAGGTAGATGCGTGTTCGTACGCGGGCACGCAGCTACCCGACTAGGCGAGCACGCAGGGCGCGAGCCAACTTCACCAGGCGACGAGGGCTCGAGTCACTTGGGGAAACGACGGAGAAAAGCTTCTGCGCGAGGAGTGTAGGTCTCGAAGGCGGCCGAGTTGCCTATGATCTTAACGCAGTGCAACACGGTGTTACGTAGTAACACAGCTCTGCTATATCTTGTACTAAAATAGTTGGTTGTCTACGTAATACATAATACGTGTAAGCCTAAGACCAGTGGCGTAGGCAGTTCTATGTCAGCCTCGTATCCCCCTCCGTCAATCCATGAGAAACGCGTTACGCACTCTACTTGGCTCGTGTTTCTTGGAACAAGAGGTCGATTTGCATCGTCGATCGACACCAGGATGATTCCTACGAGGGTGCTGAGGAACGATGAAGGAAAATGCTCTCAGGGTAGTGGAGAAAGAGAACGGAAGCTTCGCCTGTGGGAGGGAGGGGGGAGGGGCACGCGTGAAGGAGGCACGAGGAAGGAGGACAGGTCCAATGGGGGGTTAATGTATTATTATAAAGCGGGGGACGCTCGGCTTTGAGGAGGGTGGCTTGCAAAGGGATAGAAGAAGATGGAGAATGAAGGAACGAGGCCGAGAGGCCTCGTCCTCGGCTGTGCGGAGCCATGCGGAAAGACTAAGAGAATGGAGGTTGGTAGGTTATATGCCCCGAGAGAAGGAGAAGGGGAGGAGGTGGAGATGACCGAGTATAGAGGAGAAATGAGAGAGTTGAACCTCTTAATTAGCCGCAATTACCGCAACATGGCGATGTCGAGCAGAATCGCCAGAGGCTCATTCTCCGTCCTCCGTCTTCCATCCCTTGGTTATTCCTTCGTCCTCGCGAGACGCAACCCCTTGGCACCCCATCTACATCCCATCCGCTACGAAGGAGCCAATTTGCGGTTAAATTTAAGCTAATATGCGGAAAATAAAAATACCTTCTGAGGAACATACGAGCGCACAGCCTTAGCCAAGGACTCCTGCATTGTCGTCGTCTTGGCTCTTTCACTACTGAGAAACAATCTCGTAGAGAAACGAGCCAACCTCGGTAAATTGGTGTGTTCTTGGATCTCGGTGCACGTGTTCCTTATCCTCAATGCGTAACCCTCGTGGCAGCGAGACTCCCATTTTCATCCACGTAGAGAGAACTGAGAAGAGTGGAAGGAAGCCGCGTGATTCGAAGAGTGGTTGGAGGACTGGATGCTGTGAGAAAGGGAGGACCGGAGAGGAGGAAACAAGATTGACTTTGGAAGTCTATGCGCGGAGACGATGAGAGGAGGTATTCGGGAGGGCGAAAGAGCTGAGTACAAGGATGGAAAGAATATGGTCTTAGAGAGGGAGAGGAAGAGCAAGAGGAAAAACGGACGGCTGACATAATGTCAGGAGGTATGGATCGCCAAGGCACTTGGCAGTAGGATGCCAATAGCTCAGAGATTCCCTGTGGTCCAGAGCGTGTCACCGCATGTACGTTCGTACGTCAGTTTGTCCCAGCCATGCCTGAGCATCTGCCCTCCTCCTCCGTCCACCCCCCCCCCCCCCGCTGCCCGCGCGGTCACAAACAGAATTATTTATGAGCTTGAATGCGAGCCAAAGCTCGTCCGTAAGCCACTAAGACGTTTCTCGATGCTACACAGGATTCTGCGAGGAACGACGGAGTCCGGGGATTCCCCTACGTTCCCGATCCCAAATTCCGAATTTGACGTCTCGAATTACTCACTCTTCTACGGCCAACGAAAAAATAGCTATAGAATTCTGAGCCAGTCTGGAACCATCGGAAATTTCATCTTCCTTGAGTGGACAAGCTCAACAAGGGGAATATTACCACAGCAACATCCTCCTCCGCCTCCAAAAGGCGCCTTTGCTGCTCCTGATGTTGCCATTTTGCAGCGAGGCAGGACCATGTCCAAGGACACGTCGTAAGATTCTGCTGGTCCTAGCTGGGGAAGTGCTTTCAGAGTACAGAGAGGCGGAGGCGAGGATCGGGAAGAAGGGAGAAGGACAGAGTCGGGTAAAAAAGGGATAAGGTCAAATAAGGAAAGAGATAGAAAGCCCGAGAAAGAGAAGATGGGCGGATGGAAAGTGAATGGCGTAAACGGTCCTTGGCATTTATACGAAACTCGTAACAGCCAGTGGAAGCTTTTGTTGGTGACTGTCAGATGGGAGGATAAGATTAGGGCTGCTTTCTTCGCCGAGCGTCAATGTTACCGAAAGCTCTAGTCAAGGGAGGGCACCCCTTGGCTCTGGCGTTCTCGTCAGACCTCGGGGATCTTCGCTCCTCACTCGAGGGGTAGCATCGCAATCACCCTAGTTCCATCTTCCTCCAGTACGCGGCGCCACCAAATGGAATCAGTGGATAAAGCTCCTACGGAGCAGCCGCAATCTATACTTCCACCTTCTCGAAAAGTTCCTCTGAAACTTTCCTCGCGGTTCCATGGCGCATCGTGTTCGAATTTTCTACTCGCTTTGATACTCGAGAAGCGGCTGACAAAATTAAAAGAAACACGACCTGGCGAAATAGGAAAATGAGGGAATCTGGAAGGACGGAAATGGGAAGGCGGCAAAAACAAAGGGACGTAAAGCGGGAAAGTGGCTTGGCGGACAAAAAAAGGAGAAGTACCGCGTCATAAATGAATTTTTGTCGGTGGAGCCCTCTAGCCGATGCATCGACCGTGAAACTATTTGCGTTGCATTCGACAATGCGAAAACTCGCGCTCGCACGCTTTCGAGCCCTCTGTTGCAAATTAATCGAGGCTTATTTTTATGCGAGCGTTCGGAATTTCGAGAGCGGCCAACTATACAATGCAAACCTCCCCCCTTCTCCTCCGGTCCACCGCCGCCACCCGCCGACTCTGCTCTGTCCTGCCCTTAGCTATCGGCACTACTGGCAACCACCACCACCACCACCACCACCACCAACGCCGCTGCCGCCGGGACTACTGCAAAATTTCAAATATTTCGAAAGCGTTTGTGTGCGATTAATCCTCCGAAACGATTGGAGTTTAACGTTAATTCGTATCGATTTCAGAGCGATACCGCAGTAGGCAGATAGGCTCTTGTAGCGATTCGAGAAATAACGCGACCCATTCATAACAAAGCTGCTTATTCTCCTGGGATACTTCTACCAGCCCCACAACACCCTTAGTCCGGATTTTCACTTCTTTTCTGCTTTTTTTCTCTGACTTTGCGCCTCCGTCGCGATCTCACCTTTTTCGCCCCTTTTTCGTCCTTTAATTGGAATTCGAGAAACCGACCTTTTACGAGGACCGAAACCTTCGCCACCCTTCTCATCCTTTTCCTATATTTTTTCATTCTTTCTCAACTTTCTCCCAGCCGTGTCACGTATACTGTGCTCCTCGTGCGAAAAAGACAAGAAATAAAACACGCGTATCAAAGAAATTACAAGAGTCTGTAAAAGGGAATAAAATCGCAACATGATCGTAAGAGGGTGAAAGTGCCAAAGGGGATGTCAAGTAGCTCGTGTTCGTAGTTCGACACGCACTGCGAGGGGATGAGTGCAGGCAAGTTATTCCAAAGTGCAGAAATGAGTAGAGCAGGTACAGGGGTGGGGAGTCGTCGGGAGAGGCGGAGGACGTAGTAGAGAGAGAGAGAGAGAGAGCGAGTCCAAGTGGGAGAAACCGAAAGAGAGAGAAAGAGAGAATATAGGAAATAGTGGGCCAGGGAGGGCAAGGGAAGATAAGGGAGGCTCGCCAAGTATCAGAAAGGGTCATCCGAATCTTAAAAGCAGACGACATAAAGCAACCCCTTGGGAAGCTCGCAGGCGACTGTTGCCTCGCGTCTTAGCTCGTGCGATTCCGCGGACGCTCGGGAACGCCGGCGCCTCTGGGCGTCGCGACGGCGGGCGTCCAGGGCTGGCAGGCAAAGGCGTCCCTTTGCGCTCTCCCCGCCAGACGAGTCCCGACTCTACGCTCGGCCGGACGTGACGTAACGTAGCGTAGAACGAACGTACTACCGCACGCAGCATTGTCCGCCAACCGCGGCCGCACGACAGCAGCATCGCGCTCATCGTGACGTCGAACATAAATGCAGTGATAAGAAAAATATTTTCCATAAATTACGAAAAAGAAATTCTTCAAAAAAGCCAAAAGATCATCGTGAAATCACGTTGTCGTCCCTATCGTCATTCTTGTCGTCATCGTTATCTGGTTCTGCTGATAAAAAACTCGAAAGAGACCTCGTGTCTCGCTCATCGAATTTCCATGAATAAATAATAAAATAAAAAAGAAAGTTGTTAAAACGTGCCATCGGACGCTATAAAAGCTCTCCTCGTCGGGACTACATGTGGTCGCGAAAGTTTAAAGGGACACCCGATAAAAAAAGCTGCGCAAATAAATCCCTCGCGGTTTGCACGAGTGTGCGATTTGTGAGCGACACGGTAGCCTAGAAACGATTCAAAGTTTCCATTGACGTTTCAATCATCTAACGTAAACGTTTCTTCGAGCCTCAAAAGCGCCTCGTGTATCTTTCTGAATAAATTTAAAAGGACGAGGGTGGATCGAGCAAGAACAAATGTTCCATTTCGCAGGACCTTGGAACATTAGTGATAGACTAAAATAGAGATCGGTAATGTCGCGTGGAACATAAACGTAAACGTGGTCACCTCTGACAGGAGAATTGAGTCACGTGTCACGGGAATCCATCGACGCGTCTCGTTCACGTAAATTAAGGAAGATATACAGTGACATCCTGATAATAAAGTAAGAAAGTGGACCAGAGTGAAAAGGAAGATAAGACTAGCGAGAATGCGTGTGCGAGAAAGCTCCGTATAAATTACAAGGAAACCGGAAATACGTCGATTAATCGAATGAATAGGAAGAAAAGTGTGAGTCAAGTTGAGTACTGTAAATATCCTTTTATAAAAATAAAATAAATGAGACTCCATAGTGGGAAGAGTGTGGAGAACGCTGTACGTCCGTTAAAGTCGTGAGAAGGAATCTTCGGAGTCTCGGATAAGTCGAAAAAGTCTTCGGATATAAAGATACAAGTTGGCTGGAAAAGAATTTATTTTCCTTCAAAAAATTCACGTTCATCCTTCGGAAAGACACGTGCTTCTCCCGCGAGACGGGGAACGTGCGAAATAATTAATTGAGAGTAAAAAGTAATTCGCCGAGGCGATTAAGAAATCTGTAAGGATGCTGACCATGTCGACGTTGATGATGCCCACGACGATGACCACCATGACCAATCCTGGTCCCATACCGGCTCACACCGTTCCTCAGAAGATGGAACCGCCTAAGCTGACCGCAGCAGCGACGCTCACTCACACGACGACGACCGCCAACAAATCAGGTGCCTCTTTACGCTCAATTTATTATTTTCCACGGTTTATTCGCTCTACACTTCGGGCTACTTGTCAGAATCCATCCGTCTTTTATCTTGACTCGAGCCCATATCCGATTTCCACGAGCGGGACGATTAAGCTAAATTTGACTATGTCCACTCCCTTCCTCTCGATCCTACCCCTTCTCTGAGGATCTTCGAAGTTTCACCAGCGAGTTTGTCCTGGAAAGTATCGACTAAGTGACTAAGAACAATTCGGTATTTCGTAAATAAACTAGTCTCGACAAATTCTCTAGAGCGAAACAAGAATCGTTAATGTGTCGATGAGTGCATGAATTATTGTTATAGTTTATGTAATCGAACTGGCAATTGTCAATGATTAGTACGATACTGAATTATGTTTGAAATGGAATAGGTAGAGAGTGACAGTTTCACGAGGCAGTACCGTGACTATAGTCACGTAGGAAGGTCTAACGTTTCCCATTAATGAAGCCCAATAGGAGTGTGTTAGGGGTCAGGGGTCAGAGGATAGTAACACGAGTATGTCACCGCGTATGCTCGGCTTGGCATTCTGCGCGTACATAGCTGCCTCTGTGGAATTTAGGGGATGACGTCGAGGAGCATGGAGATGACATTCGTAGTTGCAGTAATGATCATCGATGATCAATCGGAATAATTGGCACGGATAAAACAGACCGTTAAACATCGAGATGCGCTGCCGCGCACGCGACATCATTTTCGCGCTCGAGCCACGCTAATCAAGCAGATCGGGAGCAACCTCCATGATTGGTCCTCTCATGCAGTGCTCGGAAAACGGAGAAAGGGGGAAAAGGGAAAGGCAAAGAAAAATAAGAAAACAAAAGTCTGTATATCCATCCTGCTTTTTCCGATATCTGTAAGCGTCTCCCTCGGTGGATCTAATCGAACTTGATCGATTCTTCTCCGTTATTCCCGCAAAGCTCCTCGACGTCGTTTACATCGTGGTACATTGCGTCGCAACGCTCAAACGAGACAGCGGGGATAAAGTCACTCTCTCTCTCTCTCTCTCTCCACGGAGATGGAGATGCGCCTTTATCACGTCCGAAAGTGGAAATCCTTGTCAACAGCAGGATTGGGCTGCACTTTGAGTGACGTTGATCCTCGATGATCCTCCGTGCATTTGGAAAAGTGCATGACGCTCGGTGCACTTCAATCCAAGTTCGTAATAGACATGCAGAAGATCAGGTTGGTTGGATAGTGCACGTAAAAATATGTATTATTTACAGTTACTGTAAATGGAGTATATGTGCTGAATTAATGAAGACGAATGAGACGTATTGCACTATGTCGGATATATAGATATATTAAAATTTGTCAAAATTGTCATGAACGACGGCGTCCCGATGCTCTCGTAGTGCCAGAGGACGCCCGACGTCGTTTCATGAAAAACGTAGAAGAGACGTGTACGTAGCCAGTGGACGACTTTGGCGTCCCGGCGAGGTTACCAAAGATTCGTCCAGGGATTCAATTTTGGTTAGCATGCCAACCGGCGTCGCGACGTGTGTCTTCACTTACAAATTCCCTTTTTTTTCCTCTTCCATGCCCCCTTTATTTCTCTTGACTCACTTCCTTCATTCTCTCCATTCGAACCATTCTGCCGAAGGTGTAACTTTCTTATTTTTAGAGGCTCTTTTGATTGGAGCTTGTTTGGATCCTCACCCTTGATTTTCTTCGAATTCTCTTCCTTCCACGTATCCACGATAGCGTCTAAGAGCGAGTTGATCCTACCGAGTAAGGATATCCCACTTGAACCACTTGGCACGAAAGGTTGAAAAAAGCCACAACACAAATCGTTACGCGACTTGAAAAAATAAAGTTACAAATTCCCTGAGCGAGTAAAAGAACGTGGCTGAAATGTGAGGGAGGTAAGATGATATTCGGGTGTGAGCTGAGGGTTGGAACGTGTGTGAGAGGGTGCGACCATTTTGCAAAAGGGAAAAGGAATATGTCCTTGTATTAGCTATGACGTGATTTTTCGACTCACGGTCACAAGGCGAGTCCAGCTACCGATTCATATAACGTTCGCGCTTCCTGCTGGTTTCTTTCGAGTCCCCACCCTGCCCAGAAGCTAGGCTCTCGGGTCGATTCGTACAGTTACACCAATATTCTCGAAAGATTTGTTCCTGTTTAGCTGAGGTCGAGGTGCTCTAATCTGCCGTGTAGAGACGTAACGAGTTTCCCGGCAGAGGAGACGACGCGACGGAGACGTCTTCACGGACCGGCAGAGGTCCGGGTGAGATACTGGCGCCCCGCTGGAGATGGGCAAAGGGATGTAGAGCAGGCGGAGGTACAGTTTTCTTACGGTTAAGGACAGGGCAGGAATCTCCTGACCCGGGTTAAGAAAGCGATGCTCAGCTGCCGCTCGATACCCTGGGGAAGCGGCAGTAGAAGATCTCCAGGAATCACGTACCGATTCGTTAAGGAACGCTCTCGATTCGATTTAAAGGGACGACTCGAGGAAAAGGATAATAGTTATTGGCTACAAGGATCTCGACCAATCAGAATTATTAGTTACCGAATTTGACTATCGTCAAAGT
>JARQTJ010000520.1:74440-120488 GCA_030142635.1 Trachelus troglodyta | reverse complement strand
TCGCTGATTTTACGCGACCCCAAAGATCTTCAGGATCCGTTAAGCTACCGTCTCTTCTGATAGGTTCCGTCAGAGTTTTCGTTTTGGCGAAGTTGAGACTCTTCCACCTCGACTCCCAAGTCATGCCGGCTCCTCAGTTCCCGGTGAAAAAAGAATTGGCCGGCGCCTGCCTGGCATACGAATGCATGGACCAAAGGGTGGACGGCCGAAGGTGACGTAGGTTAGTTCTCGGATCTTCGTTATCGCTGCAGAGTTAAGAAAATACGTTATACAAAGTGTACATGTAAAGGCGGATACGTGGTGTTTTCCGAATTCCCATATTTAAATTCCAGAAAAAGACCAGGTAACAGGAGTCTAGATAAAAGTTATACCCCCTCCCGTACCACGTAATCCTGTCCTATTTGTTAAATTACACGATGCACTTGACGGCGCCGACGTCCCGATGTCTATTGATTATCCCCGAGGGTTAATTAAAAGCACCCGAGGCTCCTTATTTGCTCCCTTTGAGAGATCTCGATCGAACATCATCGCCTCTCATTCTCATCCTCCTCTTTCTCCTCCACCTCCTCCTGCAGCTGCTTTCAATTCACCCCCCGCGCCCACCGGATTTCCGCACTCTATACGCCGTACTGACCGGGATATCAACTCGGAACCTGGAACACTCTGCGACACATTCGACGCGCATCCTACTTTACCCTCCATCCTCCCCTCCCCTTTACATATATGGTACATCCATGCTTGATATTACATATGTGCTCACGTGTAACTGTACTCTGCAAAAAAAAGTATTGGCAATCGGTTACCAAAGCTCGAATTTTAAACACTCTATTGAAAGCTCTTGCGGCCATAAAGCTGTTTTTGTGCACTCATTTTAAATATGTCTAACTTATCGAACCGCACCTCTACCTCCATTATTTAAAGCGCTGTAGTCGCAGTCATACAGGGGCGGGGTGAGGGGGGGGGGGGTTGGAGTAAGAAACGAAGACGAGGCAAGGTTGTGAAAAGAAAAGAGATGTTTCTTGAATAAAGCGTCGTTTCTATTATGTAACAAGAGTTTTATTAATATCGATCTATCGGTCCTTTGATGAAAGGCCGAAGGTTGTTTATAGTTTTATTTGATTCTAATGGTATCGCCAAACGAGAGTGACGTAAGACAGTTGGGTACCATTTATTACAATGAAAACAATGAAAATCCAATTCCGAGGAAGACCCGAGCGATTCCTTCGACTTGCCATTTACAGTCCGTCAAAAAATAATTCCCGTCAGAATCTCTTTGAATATATCAATGAAGTTGAGAAAAGTCACCGTGCACGTGATCCGGGATTCCGGAAGGGTGTGTAAAGATAAAAGGTATTGCCGAGATGCAAAAGAATGTCTGCTATTGCGAAAATCCACTAAAAATCCCAACGCGCGCCTTTAGAATATAATTCTTTAGCCGCTGAAGGATCCTCTTGGCTGCTATGTAGATAATCGATATAGAAACTGCTTCGGAACAGGTTGGGAACAGGGGAATCGGACTGCCAAGAGTCTTTCAATGGAAATAAGGCGGGGGTGACTATCGTGTAGCCATAGAATCGTAGAATAACACAATGTATACATCGAGGTAGGATTGTAGGCGAAACGCCTGCCCGAGATAACCACTTAAAATCGGGCAAAAGGCAATAGTCGAGCCTGCCTTAATATTTCTTATTTCTTTACTAGTAGTTATCTGGACGTGTATATATACACAATTACACATACATTTACCTATTGCTCGTATTCCAACAACCGGCCGGATCTAATATCCTAGGTCTCCCGGGTGTCACCACCCAGTTATTTCTACCGCTGTTTTATGCCCTGACACCTACTCTTTCACGCCGAAAATTGGTTTTAGATTATAACAATGTCGAATGCGTCTGGGATGTCCCACGAGGTAGGTTTTCATGAAACGCAACCCACCTATCACTGGGGAATGGGAAAGTACTTTCTTGGGAGATCAACTACGTCATCCTAACCTCAAGGGTTGTATTATCCAGAATTATTTACATATAGCCTAGCAACGTATAAAGTGCGTCGGAGACGTTTTGCGGTGGGGGAGGGGGCGGGGGGTCGTCGGTTCCCTTTTGAAAATAAAAGAACAAGAAAGAAAGGTGAAATCGATAAGACCATTCCAAGTACAAGGTTCAGGATCGTTTGACCCCAGAAGATAAAATGGACCAAAGGTGGGAGGACGCTGAGGAGGTTGGTTGGGCCTTTTAAAAAATTGATTAGCGGTTTTGCCCGGTAGAAGGTTGGACCCTGCCAGCATCTCGATACGTTCTGCACGGTCCACGTTAACCGTTTTTCCCAGGCGACGTTCGCTGCCGGAACGACTGATCTCTATTCCCAGTGGCTGGGAAAACTCGTAAAACGGCACTTGGAAATTCGCTGTGCCAAGTTAAACTTGATCGGGAGTTTGGCTTGGATGGGGGAAGGAAAGAGACAGGGGATGACAGGACGAGGCCGACGAGGGTGACCGTCGAACTAAGGCGGATGCTGCTACGATCCTCTCTCTCCCTCTCTCTCCCTCCTCCAAATCGGGGAATGAGTTCTCGCTCGGTAGCTATGGGACGCAATAGGAAAAGTACGTAAAAGCCAGAGGTGGGTGGAAATGGCGTAAGAGAGGCAGAGCGTCGAATGATATTGTTTTAGCTGAAAACGAGTCCTCCGTGGACACTTAGAGGACATTTTCCCGTGGGTCGCTCGCAGCCATAAAAACCCAATGTGGAAATATCAAGCAGTTACCCTCTGGCCCTCTCCAGCCCTCCAGTGTCCTCTAGCCCCCTTCAGCCCTCCAGATAGTCCCCTCTTTATTCGTTGACTGGCTGGCTGACTATGTGCTTCCGAAACTGCTTCGTACTGTTCACTTAAGGGAAGGCACGCCTATGAATATGTTCCAGCTCAAATAATTTTCTATTCCCCATAGAACTCCTCCAGGGTTAAACGTTAAACGGATTAACGGGAACGAGAGAGGTCTATGGCATATTTGATACAGTACTCGGAACGTACCTGCCACATACATATCTACATATATAGAAGTTGAGTATGTCCCTCCCTACCATTCTTAACGATTCACCAGGGTGTCCACTGGGGATACGCATACGACTTGGCTCATTGCCTTGAACCAGCAAAATCTGACCCGTTTCCTTTGGGATAAATCTTAAATTTGGCATGCCAACCTAGGACCAGGCATTCCTCCTTTCGTCTGATTCGCCGTAGCGCGATCTATGGCAGTCGTGTCTCGCCGACTCTTTCTTCTGTCAGTCTCTGCGATTCTGATTGTCAGGATGTCTCATTCTTAGGAAAGAGGAACCTCCTGATCCTGTGGGAACATCTTTATGTATGGAACAAGTTCACGAGTAGGAACGTCTAGGAAATTCCAGAGAATGGTATTTTCAGAAGGGAGGAAAGATGGCTTCAGGCTATAGAATATGGGTTTCATGGGTTGGTAGGTGGCTTCCTCTCTCTCTCTCACACACACACATAGACACACACTCACTCCCTCTCGCTTCACCCTTTCTTCTCTCCCTCCTCAGGGCTGCAAGAAACATGTTGCTCACGTTTTGACGGTGTTAGTGCCAGTACTTGGGAATGTTACACAGGAGCTATGACTAGTAAGTCCCTTCTTATGTTCCTCTCAGTTAATGGTAGGTGCTTCATGGGTCGCGATGGTACTCTTGTCGCCTGGCTGGCTGGCTGACTGGCTGGATGGCTGGATGGCTGGATGGCTGGGTGGCTGGGTGGCTGGGTGGCTGGGTGGTTGACTCCTTCACTGGCTGACTCGAGCACACTGCACCTATAATATACCAGACCGGATGCGGAAGTCGTGTTCTCCACTGAAGCAAATTTCTCACCTAGTCGCGTCCACTATCCACGCATTGTACGTCACGGTGTTTACTTGTATCGATGGGATGTCCAAAGGGAAAACTAACCCCCTAACTCATTTTCTTCTACCCAATCGAGAACCCCCTTACTCCATCTAATTTTTCTACCTTAACCCCTTAGCGATTCTCTTCCCGCTCTCTGTCATTCTCCTTTATCTCTCTCCATTGAAGTTAAGATAAGCCAAGCAGGGCCGCAGCACGCGATACGCTCCAAGAGATTCGACGTCGCTTTGACAAATTCGTGAAACGACTTGCGATCGAACGGTCGACTGTCACGGCTCAAACGAGTGAACGTCTCTTTGTTCTCGTGAGCGCCATTTTTCACGAAGAAAACCTTGAAGGGTTTGGATGAAAACGGTAAGGATAACTGGGACGATGCTCTTGATAATAGGATAGGAAAGCCATTGGAATAGCGACGCTACCCCGACTGACTGCGACGCCAAAGGGGTTAAATAAACGTAACGAACGGGATTGGAATTTCCATGGGACTCATGCGATTCCAGAATCCTGGGACCGACGAGCGTCTATCCATGCAAAATGAAAAGGACACTGGGAGTTAACAGTCCACGTGTATACATACATATTGCATGTACATCCCATAGTGTGTTAAGGTCCTTTCGGAAAGGTTCACTCGCACAGCAGGCGACGAACTGCAGGCGACCCTTTAAAACCTTTGCGTGGCTCTCTTCTTTTTTTTTTCTGGGCAATTTGCATGAAGTTCGGAGCCATTAGGCGGAACGCACGCGTCTTCGTTTGCGAATTCGTTATTATTGGCACGGACTGACGAGCTTCAAAAGAAAAGCGTCTCTCCTAATTGCGCTGACGAGCTTCGGCTCGTCTCCTTTGATACAATTAGACGGAGTGAAGGGATCTTCGACTCGAAACTTAGCTAGACTTCCAAAAAGCTTCCGGGCTGGTATTTCACTTTCTCCTTGGACGGTACCACTTCGTTTCTTACTAATTAGTATAGCAACGCTGTGGTCCATTTTGCGTCTAGGAGTTAAGGAGCGACGCCTGCTGCTGGTTTAGGAACAGTCAATGCCTGAAACACCACTCTATACAAATTTGTTTCTAGTTTTGAATGACATAGGGAAGAGCGAGGTAGTGAAAGGGAAAAAGTGAGAGAGAGAGAGAGTGAGAGAGTCGTGAAACTTCTGAAAACACAGCGCCACCACGGAAAAGCTCTTCAGAACAAACGTCGAACGGCTTCTCTGCTTTTTCTACTTTTCCTTATTCTCTTGCTTCTCCCGCTTACCCTACTTTCTCCGTCTAACTTGTGAGCTGCCTTTCAATAAGTTTTCTCCGCATTTCCGTTGCCGCTTTAACGAACCTTTCAATCGCGTTAATGACTGTTTCCCGGTAATGCATGCCTGTACACACGCGCGACGCAAGTCGCTCGTCGCGCTTACGTTTATGTCGGGAGGTGAAAAAAATAATGTGAAGATTCTCGTGAGAGCGATCTTGGAGAATTCGGGGTGTCGATTTACAGGTGACAAAAGGTAAGAAGGAACGTTGACACGTGTCAGTGTATTATCGTGAAAAAGGTACGAGTGGCTGTTCAGGGGTAGTGCTGAAGGGGCTCTATGTATACCCCTGTAGGCGACGGGGAGGGGGGGATGAATTGCGTGGGGGAGGAGGAGGTTCGAGGGTGCAGGATGAGAAGGTTGTCGGTATCGTGTTTGCTGAAAACAGCAAAGTGGTTGCTCATGCTTAAGTGGGTTTTACGTTGGTGAATTTAAGAGGGCAGGTTGGCATAGGCTGATCAATATGCTAATATTTTGATGCCTCCGCTATCGAGTTACGTTTTACGAACAAACAGGCAGGAAGGACTCGGAGGGTTTTGGAAGCCTTCGGGGGAATCCCTGCAGAGCCGTGAACCAATCCTCCAAAAGGGATCTGGAAGCGGGACCCTGCGCGACGTCGGGACGCTCGAGCTGCGTTACGCCACGTCAGCTGGGGGGTTGGGGTATTTGTAGCGACCGGGAATTCGGAGGGAGGAATTGAACAAGGGTGGAAGGGTGAAATCTGAAATAAATAGTAATAAAGTGAGAGAAAGAGGACTGTCTGTTAGATATTATATATGCAGTCTACCTACCCGCCGATAGCTCCGAGCCATCCAATCCCCCCCTCCCGATAGGTTAACGAGGAAAGTTTATTTGCGTATTTATTACCCTCCACCGGAGACCGCTATCTTAATGCTTCGCCACGCCGCGCCACGCGAACCTACCACGGGCCATGCCATCCTTACCACCCTTATCACCCTTATCACCCTTACCACATCGACTACAGATTTACGTCCACCACCTCTTTTCTGAGAGTCACTTTTTCCCTGCCATTCCTCTCAGCGAGTAGGACTGATTGTGAGTCGTGTGGCCTTGAACAAGCCATGCGGTATAGCGCGAGAGGAAGAGAGACGAAGAGAGAGGAGCAAAAGAGTGCGAAAAATTACGTGAAAAGATACTGTCTGACACTGGACCACCCGGTGGATAAGATTAATTAAAATTAGTTATTAAATTGACTCCGATATACCGGGTGTATGGGTAATATCATTGTCGTGGCTTCTTGAGATAATCTCGATAACGAGGGTGAGGGGGGGGCCCACTTATCGGATAGGATGGTCCAGAGGACGTTCGACATGGTGAATATCCCGGATAAAGTAGAAGATGCTGGCGCATCGCATTACCCATCCAAGTATCCAGCCATCTTCTGGTTTCCGGGTAACAGCGGGGGTGCCCCACGCGACCTTAAAGATGGTTCCCACTGTGAAATGCACTCAGTCGCTGCTCACTCAGGTTACTCCCAAGAGCGAGGCAGCATCCACTAGCCTCTGGGTTATTCTCTCTGGCTTTGAGACTTCCTCATCTCCTCTGATCATCTCCAAACCTAAGTCGATGCGAACTATTATTTTCATCTTGAGAGCCCCCCCCCCCCTTGGAATTTAAAAACTAAAAAATCTTCGATTCCTCCATCACCCTTCGTTCCTTTTGTCCCCTGACACTCTTTCTCCTGTTCGTAGCAATCTGCTGCCATTCGCGAAACCTTCAATGGCTTCCAAGTACATCCATCTACACCCCCACCGACCCTTGAGCATAGTTATACTCACACTCAGCTAACTCTCGCTTAGAAGTTCGTAATCGATCTACCTCGTCCTTGAAATCCTTTCGTTATTCTAGGAATATTGCCAGGAGCGTCAAAGCGATAAGTTCGCAAGACCTTGTAATCTAAGGATCCCGCATGGGGATTCGGCTGAATGCGTAAATCCTGAACACTATACTACGTATCTTGATCGACATTATTATTTTTTGAAGGATTTGAAGGAAATTAATTCTTTTTATCAAATTTGACATAAAAAGGTCTCAGACAAGGTCACTTTGTGTAAAGGACCAAACGGGAACAAACGGAGACAGAAAGTAGAGGAAGACGAGATGAGAGACTCTGGAACCTGAATGCTGCTGTTCTTTATGGTTGGAGCTTATCTCAAAACCTACAGGCGAATTCCCATGCGTTTTTGCTTCAGGTAGCTTCAATGAGTGAGTGAACGAGTAAGGAAGGAAAGGAGCGAAGGGGGGTGGCACACTCAGGGTTGCTGGATGAGATGTAAGAAGAGCGAGGGGGAATAGGAATCGATGGAGATAATGCCCATTACCCCTAATACGAACTAGCCTTCTCCTCACCTCCATCTCATCTATAGCCATCTCACTCACCATCTCATCCGCCCGTTCTCTCATTTTCTCATTGGCCACCTACTCCCTGGCACCTTCTCGTGAGCTACCATCGCCAACCCCTTACGTTTCCAGCAGCTCGATGCGATTTGTAACTGACACTTTTTATCACGAAATGCCCAGCATCCACTATCGGACCTAACACCTATAGACCAATGCATACCAGAGAAGCAGGAGATCGAAAGAGAGAGAGAAAGAGAAAAGGATCAATTTTGGATGCATCCCATAAACTAAAGTTATTATTCGTAATAAAAGTAAAGTACCGCATAATCTCTCTAGTCGTACCTCTGCCGAATCTATGGACCATGTGAAACGATCGTCGAGTGATCCGCCCCCGCGTCTAAAATATTTACACGGTTCGAACCTTAAAGAAAGTATGAACCAAAGAAGAAACGGAAGAGAAAACTTTCTCTGAGCTTTGCACCACCTCCCCGTCCCTCTGCTCTCACCGCGTATAACCTGTTGAGTGCGTTCGCCGCGTAGCTATATTGACTTTACCCGACGCAGAAATATAGTTATCACATTTCGAGAAATTTATTACAGCGAATGATAAGAGACAAACCGATTCGTCTTATCAATTCGAATGAGGCATACACGTAGAGCACAAGCGATACGCGCAGCTGGTTCCCTGTGTATAAAAGAAGCAGATATAGTTATAGCTATGTAGCTATAGCATATACGCGTACACACATGTGATCTCTTCATCTATTTCTCATTCCCATTGGTCACGCTCACCCATACGAATATGACCAACACGCAACCCACGCGTCTGCATAGTCGCATTGTGTCAGCCGGTAAGCATTTGATATGCTCTCCTTCCTGTCGGCCGTCCACTCTTCTCTATTGTCGGCCGATTCTTTCCCTACGTTTGCAGTCCTTCCCGACTCACAATTCCAGTCTGGAGTCCATTGCCAACTCCGGGCCATTCCTCATGGCCAAGTTTCTCGAGACGTGCCACAGTAAATACACACTAGGTATACTAGGGACACCAAGTATACTAAGTATACTAGGTGTGACCAACAACCAGAGCATTGTGATACGACACCGCTTGCATATGTGCGCACTTAGCGATATCTATGCATATAGGTAAAATGTACAGTGCATGTATATACGTATACGCGCTTAACGTAAACGGTTAAGAGACTCTCTGCAATATCATTTCTTCTGTGCGCGTTCAGCTTTGTGGGCAAATTATTGCATATATTTCATAGGCTCTACAGTGCCCTGCCGGCAGCGCGTTCCGAACTAAAACAAAGCGTCGTCCTTCTTCGTAAATCTTCGGGTGTGCCCGAGGATCGCAAAGAATTCTCTTCTACATTTACCCGACGTAAGTTTGACGACGTTTTATCTGCTTGGATTCGTGGCACACAATCAGAGGCACCCGTTGACTCGTGACATATCCGGTCCGACTTCCGGTCCGCGGACCGCACCGTTTCCGTTTGCCTGGCACGGCCGCTTCCCCTCGCGCCCCCTCGCCGTCCTCGACGATTCCCGCCACTCTTCTATTGTCGTCGCGTTCACTAGCTCGAAACACGCGCGCGCCCCGACACTCGTGAAGTCCACGACGCTCCGTTGCCGTCGCTCGCAGTTAATCACGGTTACGCATTTCCAAGTACGAGTGGTGACGTAGTAGTTTGTAGAATACGAGTGAACCGAGCAGCTTCTAATGGAATATAAAAAGCAGTTGTGTCTATTTGTCTAGATGTAAACAAACGAGAGCGATTTAAGGTCGCTCTTAGGATGTGCAAAAACGTGTTGTTACGGCGTATTGCGTGTAGGTGACGCGAACCCGTAGGTGTTTGTGATGCGTGAAAATGGCAGTAGTGCCGGGAAAGAATAAATTGAAAATGGGCAGTGGCGGCCGATATTATGGCGCCTATCTCATCTACGACGCGGCGAACTCGTACCTCGCTGCTCTGCACGGCAAGATGCCTCCCGCAGTAGCCGTCACGCAACCCAGTGTTGTTCCCTCGCCTGTCCACGTTCAAAACCCCCGTAAGTTTTATTCTTTTTATTTAACCTTCAGCCTTCTCTCTTATTAGCGGCGTAGTGCTCCTGGACGAATTTTTACAACACACTGCGTAATAACGTTGGGTTCAGGGCTAAAGCTCACTGGGTTGACCGGAAGGGAAGGTGGCACAGCTTCCGGAAATCGTTCCAACCTCCCTTTCCCCAACTTTCTTGAAAATATTCACGTTAAAATAATATCGTTACACGGTGTTTAAGTAGATTCGTTCGTTACGGGTGATCGCGTGTCGCCAGCGCGTAGACGAGATTTAATCGAGCCGTCAAAAGCACGAGTGGTAATGTCTTGAGGTCTCAATCGTTTCATCCGTTGGAATACGAGGGTCGAGAGTTGATCCTGATGATATCGAAGAAGTGCAACCTTCGAAAGAGAGGCAGTTTACGTCGTGAGGAATAGGCTGTGGGAGAGACGAAGAGGATAAGAGAGTGGAGATAGAGCGTGGTAAGCGTAATACGCTCCTGTTCTTTTTGGTCTGTCAGGATGAGGGAAGGCGGCGCGCGGATGCAGGCCGGCGAGGAGGGTCGGGGTCGGAAAGACCCTACGAGACGGGATAGCGTGTCTGTTTTGATTTATAAGAATTCGCCACGAACCCCTAACCTAGCCTCCTACATCTGGCCTCACCTTAGCCTCCTAGATCGGACTAGATCAGCCCCCCCCCCTCTCCCTCTCCCTCCCCCCCCCCACTCCACCTATCTTGCGCGTGAATAATAGGTACTCGCCTCACCGCCGCCACCCACTCATCTGCTTTCTCTCTTATCTCTCTTGCACTTTTGTGTCTTTTCCACCTTTTCTCTCGCTCCTTCTACATTTGTTGGATTCTTCTCCCTAGGACTCGTCGTCTCGCTCCGTTTCCCCCCAGCTCTGTGTTCCAAGTTGTCCTTGTAGGTCATCCGTATTATGAGGAGAATTATTCATGGCATAAAAAAGCGGACATTCGGACAGACAAGCAAGGATCGGAGGTAGTGACGAATCGACGCCGGGCGTCCCGGGCGACGCCCACGTCCAGTAAACTTCGTCTCATCGGCTGCCGGGCGAATTAATCCGCCGATGTCCGGCCCGAATTACAATCTATGCCGACGGTTCATCACCGTCGAAAGTTCAACCCGTCGCTCGTATACGCAGCGAGATAATGACTAATAAATTAATCCTGGGATGACCAGCGAATGTTTTGTCAGGACGAGATTCCCTGCGTGTACCGTTAACCGTGCGGTACTTGTTGGCTCGCGGCGCTCCCGTCCTCCTCCCAAGTGGCAGGAACGTATTGGATCCTCATGGGCGCAGTCGTATCGCTCGACAATAATAATTTCATCGCTTAAACTAGATGCAAGGTACGCGTAACCTGACTGAATATGTAATTTTGAAAATCCTAAAAAAGACTTCGTACGATCGATCGCAAAAATGGTCTTATCTCGATTCTTCGAGAATTCTCAAAACGTCTTTCTCGCTCTCTCAACTGTACCGTGTAAAACAGAGCGCAAAGGATCGATGACGCGGACACAAGCGTCTGGAATTCTCGAACGAATCGGCGCGATAGGACGGCCGGTGCAGTTGTGCACGTTCTGCATATACCGTAGAGGTTGTCTAATGTATGTCCTGGTGCATCCAGGTCCCACTGGCCCTCACCGACGAGCGCGGCTATACGTGGCAGCTAATAACTGGCGATCGAATTATTGCCTTTATCTTAATTAAAACAGAAGGAGGTTCGTAAGCGTGGCCGCTCGTAAAGCGTCTTGCTTTGATTGCAGAAACAATACCTCGTTAAGTTCCTAGTCAGCGATCTGCTGCCGCCTGTGGCTCCCGTGACTCCCGCGACTCCCCTGAGCACACACGCTCTTCCACTGTCCTTGCACAGTACACATACTCTGCATTCCTTGCAGAAACAGCATTTTGCTTCCGACTTGCAGATAAGGGAGAGAAACCAAGCGCCTCGCGCGTATATGCGTATTTATCGGCAGCTCTGAACATAATTGTAATGCTGTACAAATTTGTTCTATCTTTCGCGTTCGTCAGTCTATTCAATTTATTTAAATTTTATTCCGACCCGAAGAGCGTTGTGGTGGGTCAGGTGTGAGACTATCTCAGAGTGCACGGTGCACTCGGATTTTCCTTTCTTTTGACACCCTTTTTTTTCTTCCCCTCCACATTACAACCACTCTTCACTGCATCCGAAAACCTTAGAACTCTCTCTCTCTCTCTCTCTTTCGCTCCGACTCTTATCCTCTACCCTGTAAACTGCAATGTATTTTCCCGCAGGCGTTTTCTTAGCTTAGCTTTTCTTGGGTCGCCAGTTAATTACCGGCAGCTTAGGTCTTAATTGTTAATTTCGCGCATTATGTTATTCTTTACTGGGCTCGTTAAGGATGAAAATGCGTTAAACGCGGCCGCGAGGGAAATGAGATTTCGCTGAAAACCGCGAAACGAAGGAGAAAAAAGGAGAAGAGATGAAAAAGGTCGAGTCGCTCCTAAAATGAAATACCTTCGTCTACCTCGTCTTCCCTCGCTCTGCATCTTCATCTTTTCATCTCGGCAGTTCTTAGAAATGCTTACAGACTGTTGCAGACGAGAAGACTCGCTTATTTCTGCTATTCCTGTGATATCGTCCTAACGGAATTCCAAGTTCTCTTTCCTTCTTCACGATTCACGATTCACATGACCAGCATGAGTTTTCGATTGTCAAAACAGCCCAATGCCAGCCACACGTGTTACAAGTGGTTTTTGTTTTCTTCAAATTCCCTCCTCGAACTGCCATGCAAATACACGCCACATGTGCACCAGCGTCTTAATCCTGACAATTTCGTCCTCCATAACGCGCATACCAATGCTTCGTCTCTATCATATGTGAGAGGGATGAAGTATAAAATCGACTACTCGATACAGGGTGAAAATGCATGTGATAAGCGCTTTGCGAGTATCTCAATTTCGTAAATCACGATACTTTCCAATATTCCCAAAGCTGCTGGGTCAGAAGTCGCGTAAACTCGAAGGAAAGCGACACCCCGTGCCAATTTTACGGCGAATTCTCGTGGGAGAAAAAAAAGAAAAGTATTACGAAAGTACAAGTTGTAGTTACGAGCAGTTCCGTATTGTACTATCCGCGAGATAGGTGCATTCGCCTCGACAGTGGGAGAGTCGCTACTTTAAAAGATTCAGCAGAGATCGTGTAATATACTGAGAGCGAGAGAGACCGAGCGAGCGAGTAGGGACGCGAGAGGAGGAGAGTGAGACAGAGAGAGAGAGAGAGAGAGAGAGAGAGAGAGAGAGAGAGAGAACATCCAGTTCTGTCCTCCTGGCTGTTATAGTCACCGGGCAGGAAGGCAGTCGGTAGTTCGTAGAAGGTATAGAAGGACTCCTTAGTGGAATTTTATTTAGTTGGCATTTTTCGTGGTCGGCAGACTGCTGCTCCTTCACTCAGCTTCCCCAAGAGTATCTCGAACTTCTGGCATCTTGTATGAGAATATTTTGGTCACGTCCTTCCCATCATTCTCTCTCAAATGCCGGGGCTTGCAAGCACCGAGTCCTTTGCTCTGAGTGATATTTTGCCATTTAATCCTCTCCCTCTCTCTGTCTCTTTCTCTCTTTCTCTCACCCTCCTCAATCCTCTTTTTCTTTATCATCATCTATCCCTATGCTCCGTCAGCCGCCCCTGCTTTCCATATTTCCTGTACCCACGAATTCTCTAATTTCCCGAGGTCGGCTTCTTTGCTTCCCAGAGATCATTCGCGCCCTTCAACCCCTTTTCATCCCTCCACCCCACTCCGCAACCCTTCACCCTGCCAAATCGACTCTTTAGCAAATTAACGATATCGGATCATTGGGGAATTTGTAATTTTTTTTTTTTTCTTCATCCCTCCTACGTAATCTCCCTTCGTTACGATGAGAGGCTAGATGGTCCATTAGTCGCTACCGAGCCAAGAGAGGAGGACTGGGTCGACGAACGTTTCTCTCTCCTTTGAAAGTTTCTATTCTTTTAACCTTTAAAGGTCGAAAAAAATAATTACACACGGGGGCATACATACTACAACGGCGCGGCATTCCACCACGGCGGGACTAACTTTATTAGACGCCTATTTATAAACTAATCGTGATTTATAAACCGATCTGAAACAATGGAGAGGCACGCCATGCATCATATTCGCCTAAGACGCTCGCTTGCGAACTTGTTAAGCTTTCATAAATTACGCGAGTCTCAGCGCCCTCCCCCCCACCCCTACCCTCACGGGATATGCAAGTACGCGAATGTCTACGTGCGCGACGGTACAACCCGACTGTAGGAGCGTCGCGACGGCGAGCGTCGCGACTCACGAGCGAAACTTTGATTCGAACGTCGGATTTTCTTGTCCCTAGAAAGCTAAACGTTCCTTCCGTGTTCCGTGAAATAAAGGGGACGATACTGCGCCATGAAATTGGACGACATTGTCACAAGGATCGCATTAGTCGCCGTGGTACGTAGCGTGTTGGAAAGTGCACACACAAGCTAATTACAGGACGACACGAATGCCTTTAATTACTTTTATTCGAGTTTCGACGAAATTTAACTAGGTGAATTTACTATTTGGATTCTACTTCTGTTTTCTCTCCTTTTTCTCTCGCAGCGTACGTATAGCACTCTGTCTCTATTTCTCTCGCTCTGCCTCGCTCCGGTACGACTCAGCAGGTTGTTTCTCCTCGAGGTGGATCCACCTACGTCTAGACTCTTAAAATTCATTCTGGTGCGTCTGGCTAAGGGCTGGCTTCTGGCTCTCTTATGGAGGTTCTATCATTGATGGGAATGCTAATGAGTCCTGAGGAGGGAACGTGGAATGCTCGAATTGCAAAAAATTGTCAAAAGTCCAAATAAAGGAACAGCTCGGGTGGCTTTGTTGGATATTGGTAGCGGCGAATAAGAGGAGGAGAAAGAAGAAAAATAAGAAGCAGTTGAAGCAGGAGAAAGGTGGTAGCGACTAGCGACTACCTCTCCCGGAGATTGGGTCGCTCGCGGCGAAGTAGATTCTCGTATGTCTTTCTGGCATTCGCAATCGAGTCGTTCCGCGACATTGCCATAATGGAGACGCCTCTTCCGCGACGCTTTATACTTCCATCGAATAATCGCAATTAGAGAGAATTCACTGCTGAGCTCGCAATCTTCTTTCACTCTACATCTTTTGCTCTGCCGTCACTCTCCTATACTTTCTTCTTGTTCTCGTTTGTCCTTTTTTCTCCTTCTTATGTCATCCCACGTTCTCTGACTCTTACCTCTCTCACGTGCAACTGGCGTTTGGTAAGGATCCAAGAATGAAAATTGATCGCGCAGTCGGCGCCCAGTAAAAACGGCCTCCCCTATCAATCCTCAATCAGGGGCATCAGGGCCAAACTTAATAGCCCATACTCTCAGGAATCTGATTACCGGCTAAATAGTACCGAGGGACTCGCGCGGCCACGCGGAGGTCAGGTCGAAGGGCGTCGAAGAAGATGAAGCAGGAAAATAGGAAGATGTGGGAAGGAGAAGCGTAGGAGGCGTCCGAAACCTAAGAACAGCTCAGAAAAAGGCTCTTTATCCGTCTGACTGGAGTTTTTACGAGTTCGTCTGGACGACCTAAGGGGTCAGCACTGACTGAGCTCAGTTTAGAAGGAGGATGCATCCTCTGCAGGTTCTTACTTTTTCGTCCCAAGTTCAAAGGGTGAGTAGTGCATGTAACGGGGGAAACGGCTGAAGGATTTATAGGGAGGATCAAGATGATAATGATGATGATGATGGTTGGGTACAGTTTAGAAGGGGAAGATGAATAGGAAAAAAAACCAAGTACAAGAAGTGGGAAACTCGTGTTGGCGTTGGGCTGGTATTCGGAAATGGCTTAGGGGGTGAAAGGACGATGTGGCACAGTGTGACGCGCTGTGGCTGGAAACTTCGGTAGGAAGCCAACCACCTCAGTGGGTAATTCAAACAAGGCTAACCTAGAGTAAGCCGGCGTGGATCCATAAATCGGTAAAACGAGAGCAAAACGGCTAGATTGAAGAAAGTTGGGGGTAATAGATAGGGAGGCTAAGGCGCCCCGTAGAATACAGAATGAGTGCAGAAGCCTCCAAGTCACATATTCTACCGAGTGTTTCAACTCGACCTTTAATATCCCCATCTCTCTCTCTCTCTCTCTCTCTCTCTCTCTCTCTCTCTCTCTCTCTCTCTCGCTCTCTATTTCTCTCTCTAAGGCTTCTGCATCCTCGCACTTACACTCCACCACCACTTCCACCGGCATCCTTTCACCGTCACTCGATTCCTCCAATATTCCAGGACTACCCTATTCGCGTAGAGACGTTTGAGGAATAACTGAATTCGATTCATCGAATGGCCCAAGAGGCATTCTAAAAATGTCCTAGCGCTATAACCATTGATTCTTGACTTCGGGAAACACCTGGAGTCTGACGGCTCGACGAATTAAGGAAGATAAAGTTGGTAAGTAAAAATGACAAATGCCAGAGGAATTCTCATTGCGGCGACGCCTTGATTGCCTGAATTTATTGGAGATCGTTCCAGGAACGAGTGAGTCACAATACTTAAAAATTTCTCGAATAAAGTCGAATCTCACTGGACTCGGACGAATAAGAGCTGGAGATCGTTTCCAAGGTGGCTGCTGGAGGTAGTTGAGAATAGTTGAAGATGGGAAAGGAAATAGGCGAAACCCAGTAACGTTCCGGTAGTTCACATTCGGCTTCTATCGGATTCCCATCTCGTTTCTCAGCTAGAATGCATCTCGCGTTCACGAATCGTGTCTGGAGTCCTCCTGAAAAAGCAGGGAATTAATAGCTGCGAGAATAGAAGCAATAGGTAGCCAGGACCCATGACGGCAGCTTTCTAGATTGGTATCAACGGTGATCACGAGAAATCGGTAAAATCGTTGATTTCGATGAAAATGGGGAAATCGGATAAACGGTAGATAAGAAAAGTTTATGTCTAATTGAGAAGAGTAAGAAGTCAATTGGTCCGGACTAACCTTGGGAAGCTGTCGAATCCCTCGTAAAACCGTACGTGTGAGTTCGAATCAACCCTCCTCGTGGTGGCTGCTGCTTTTGTTCTATATCCATCTGCGGGCTTCGTTCGGTCCTGTGCTTTTCCCACCAAGGCCAAACTGAAATATAAGAAAATGACGACAGGGTCGCTGGAACGAGGGCGAAAGTGGAAAAGAGTGGAATTGGGTAGAAAATGGAGCGTCGGTGCGGGCAAGAGACAGATTATAATGTGCGCTTGAGTAATACCTATTGGAGGAAGGGGATCGCCGGTATTAGGAAAAATTGGCTACGGACCCTGGATCCTAATAAATTATTGTCTTCGAAGTGGGATTCGCCGAGGTTTCGCCCAGTTTCAGCCCTTGTGTAAACGAGGGATTAGCCTAATTGACAAATTTGTTCAAAAGCAACGCCAAAGCCCATCCTCCTAAGCGGCTGCGTTCCGCTCATCCGCACTTCTCATGTTTAGCAAATATCCAATTGACCTAAGTTGTCCCTGTTTTCGTGTATTATCAGAAGGGCTGTTCGAAAAATTGAAGGATTTGGTACATTTCGCTGTGCGGAGGACCAAGCGCGCCGCACGAGATCACCGTGCATCCAAAATGAAGCAGATTGGCAGACCAAAATTGGCAGATCCAAAATGGAAAATGCGCACGTTCTCGAGGATATTAAATATTATGGTATGCAGAATGAAAATTAATTTGAAAATAATTGAAGACGAGAGAGAAGCATCGCACCAAATTCTCATCGAGACGTCGCAGGGGGTTGCATTCGATATTAGGACCAGTAGCCGCAAAAGTCGTAGCAGCTGTAGTAGCATTGGACACACTGGTGTGGAGGCAGAAGCAGTAGCCAGAGTTCAGTTTCATAAATCCTCGTTGGCGTAATTTGACTTACAACGTTTTTGCCCCCCTTTATTACGTCGCCCGTACAGGGGTAAAGCTCGCACATATTCGTGGCAGATTTTTTTAAGGGATGACTCCAGCCTGTCTCGTTTCTTCTGATTATTCTAAACGCTACCTTGACTTCGCTTTCTTCTTTCCTCGTAGCATCCCTTTTCTTACGAATCTGGCCTCCCTCTGGCAACCCTCGGTTCTACTCTCGGGGCCAACCTTCACGACCCGCCGCCGACCCTTCCACCAACCTTTGATAAATCCTACGGGCTGACGTCTTCGCGGTGCCTTACCTTTCGCTTTTTCTTGCCAAGAGGATATTCAGGAGTCCTGCAGAGTCGCAAAGGCTCCACTGCTGCTGACTCCCAGCGCGACCCAGTGCGATCCAACGCGAATCAGACTAATTCTTAAAGAAATTACACAGGGTTCTCGTTCATCCGATAGCTTTCCGATTCGACTGGCGGTTCCACTCGGATCGTGTTGCGACCAATGTCCGAAGCCCATTTAAGCTCGGGAACAATGCAATAATGAAACTCAAATATTTTTAAGCCCAGCTACGTGAAAGCCACTGGGTATGCACTGTAATACGTTTGGGGCCGCGTGCACCGCGCATAGTAAATGGATCGACCAATATTTGCGGGCTTTTGGCAAACAATCAAACAAACAGGAACTGTTCGGCATGTTCGAACACTAAATGTTAGTTAGCGCAACTCAGGTGTGTGTCATTTCCATTAGTAGTTGCGGTGATTGTCTGGCCTATAACGGGTCGGCTCCCAGTGCTATGTTCTAAGTACACAATAGCTAACCCCACTTGTGCACCTAACCCCTTTTGCCAACGCTATCCACCCTTTGGATACGCAAGGCTACCCTTAAACGAGCTATACATACCATAAGACACTTCAGTGCGCCCCGACGCCTCCCGTAAACTGCTTTTCATGCTCGCATCTCCAATTTTATACTTTTGCATTATTGCGATTTTCAAAAATTCAAGATCCGTCAGTTGTTCTTAACATCAATTTCGCAAAAGCTGCATCCGATCTTCGGAATAATTCTTCCTCTCTGTCAACGTGTCGATTAGCTTCGTAAACTGGAATTCGTGACTGTTGCCATTTTCGTGCGATGCATTTTCGCGAAGTCAGACGCGACGGGACGAGACGAGAAAATAGATGCGATAATAGCCGACGCTCTCAATTTTGTGCAATTTTTGCGCAATCTGCGATATCCGGTACAATGAGCTCTCGATGATCCAGGTCCGAGGTCATTAATAATATTAGCTCATCCCAGGAGCAAATACATATTAACAAAAAAGGTACTGCGTCAACGCGGTAGCCAACCTTATAACACACACGGAGAATGTGGTAATATTTCGTCACAATTTCCCAGCGTAATCACTGACCCGTAAGGCAGCATACATATATAGCGTTAAAATTGCCACGAGATAATTCACAATAGAATTAAAGTACAGAAATAATTTGAAAACGTTGCCAGTGCTACCAACTTCGGTCCACGAATCAGTGAGAACCAACAGTCGCACATCCAACAGTGTAGACACGACAGTGGATGCCCGTTGCATTACCCGATTGCAAATGCGTCGCGTGAAGCGTCGCGACGCCCAGTGAAACTCGATAAAGAAATAGATCCGGGCAGATGGTGCTGTTAGTACGGAACAACGTCGTTCGCTTAACGAGCACCGAGAAACTAATCGCACCCCGTCCGCGCGATTCCTTTACGTACTAACGTAACACGCGTACAGTCGAATCCACATAACTCAACCTGCTATGACCCACATCCAACTAATTTTCAGATAATTAATATTTCACTCGTGGCTTTGTTCCGCGCGAGTTAATTTCGATTTGGCCACGTTTCAGTTTCCTGCACAGCGGTTGGATTGCCTGACTGTGTGAGTGGCTGTCCCCCTCCCCCCACCCACCCACCCCCTTCGACTCCCTCACTTCCTGCCTCACCGAGCTCCTCTCTACCCGCGAAAAGCTCTGACCAAATTTTAACACGTGCGACTCCATTCCCCTGTCTCCTCGCACTCGTCGCGTCGAAAAACTTTTCCCCGGTCACAATAAACAACCGCAGACGCTGCGGGAGGAGGGACGCTACTCGCGTAACGAGAACCACTCGTTACGTTTGAATTCCGTTCGCGTGATCTTCTCGAGAGGCGGAGACCAGGGTGGTGGTTTAAGGTGGCAGACTGTACGGAAGTCGGGGAACGAGGGGGTAGAATGACGCGACCCCCGGCATCGATATTCGACCCTTGTACCGGCAATCGGATTCCCCGTAACAGCCGAACGCGATCGGATAAAGTTTCTTTCATTAGTTTTCAACCTAAGTGCTCAAAGGTTCTTCCTGGCCCTCGTTGTCGGCAAATGACTTGAATGTCTTGCCTCTCGTATCACTGAGAGAGAGAAAGAGGGAGAGTTAGTGGGGCGAGGGGGGAGGGGAGGGGGGGAGAGAGAGAGGTTAATTTGGGTTAACAATTCCTATTGACAATACGATACCCTTAAATTTTGGCTGACAGTTACACCATATATATACAGCCGTGATACGTGCTTATGAAACCGACTCTGTGACGGAATAGAATTTCTCCTTCTTCGTAGTAAAAATGTAGCTAGGGTAATATCGATTCGGATGGTTCTCGTGAATTTTTATACTACGGAGCCCGTCGTCCCAAAATATTTCACGAAATGAACCGAGCATCCCTCTCTGTTAGGATAGGAAGATAGGAGGATGCTGGAGAATAGGCAAGAAACTGTGGCGTCGGCGTCGACCTCGTTCGAGGCAGAGGTGGGAAGCGTCTTCGCGTCACCAGGAAATGGCGACCGTTTCCTCCCCGTGCCCAAGCTCCGCCGTCGCTCCTCGTAGCCACCCCCTCCCCGCCCCCTTGCCCCTCCTGCTAAAGATTTAACTATGCAGCGACTCTCAACCTCGTAATCCCTAATCCCTCGCACGAGATAGAAGTCAATCGCATAAAAAACTTAAATCATCCCAGCACCAACTCTCTGTGCTAGTCAAACTTTGATTACATTGTCACGTAAAATCACTCGCAGATCCTATCAGCTAATTCCGACTGCCAATCTTTCCCTATACCAATCGCCTTCGCGACACCCTTTACTTGCCCTCAGCCCCTCGTCCTCTGAGCCACAGGGAAGTCCTTATCGTCGTCTCTCGGGGAGCGAGAGCTCGAGAGCAGGCCAAGGAGAAATTCTCCAGGACTCGAAGACTTTTCTCCTGGCTGTTTCGCAAGGCTCTTACGTGATTTCTCGATTTTATAATGCGGAAGGAAGAGAAGTTGACTGTGAGTCGATGGTGATCTCGATCGAGTGGGATCAGCGAGGTGAGTGAGCTCATCGAGATGGCCAAAGTGGACGAGATTGGGCGGAGAGAAGGAGAAGATCAGGCGATCGACGTCTTGGTAGCAATATCGTAATTAACCGTAAGTCGATGAATATGAAATCCGGTTGTGGAGCCGCAGAAGGCAACGGGGGAGTACTCGAAGGAAGAGGAGGATGGAGGAGCGAGGGAGAAAGAGAGAGAGAGAGAGAGGAGCCGAGTGCCAGCGGAGTTTGCACAAATCAGACTAACTTAGCTTAGTGCCGGTTCCTCGATTCCACGATTCCTCAGTTCTTCGATTCCATGGTTCTCGGAGTCTGCTCCAGAGCCAATACCAAGGCTGGCTTCTCTGCTCCAATAAGCCAAAAGATAGGAGCAAATATTGTCAAGGGGGATGGAAGAGGGACCTATACGGCGAAGATGCAAAAAAATTGGTGAAAAACTCACAGACTGAATTGCTGAGTTAGTCGTAGAACGGCTAGGAAAATCTGTAGGAGAAAGAGAGAGAGAGAGAGAGAGAGAGAGAGAGAGAGTGGCCGGAGAGAGGTAGAGGGAAAAAGACAATCGCTGGTGGCGGTTAGTCGTTCGGATGCTGATGGTGATGCTACTGTGGTTCGAGGGATGCTAGGGCTGCCAGAGGGATGCTGGGGATCCGAAAGAGGGTTGCGGAACTGAAACAGAAGAAAAGAAGAGATAGAGCGATAGTGAGCGTTTCTCTCCTATGGGAGTGAAAGTGGGAGAGCAGCGTCAACCAAGCTTATTTGTCTTGACGCGAATTTATTTCCCACGAAAAAAAGTCCCGCTGACGGCCGTGTCCGAGTCCCGCGGGACGCTTATCCCAGTTTGTTACGTATGAACGCGATGACAAAGAAGACAAGATCTCCGCCCATAAACGAGAGGTCATCCCGTCTAGGTTCTCTACCCTCTTTCTCAACTCTTCGACTACTTTCCAGCTCCTTCAACGCCATCGTCCCCTTCGGATCCGTCCGAAGACAGCAGCGAGATAATGCCCGACCTCGGGACGGAGGTTTACGAGCATCGAGAGTAGCAGGAATTCTGAAATCGTGCGAGACCCGCGTGATTAATCCTACGCCGACCTCCAGTCCTCGATGAGAGATCAGAGGTCATAGGTCTCTTCTCACCGTGAAAAATGTCTCTCCGTGGGAGTGAGACGTCGCGATGCAGCTGAATATAAAAAAAAAGAAAAAAGATAAAAACGAGACTTGCGTAATCACCGAAGCGTCACTGTACTTTTGAGGGATCGGTCGCGGAGGGACGCGAGTAACAAGTAACGAGTAGCGTGTCATATTCAGATAGAAATCGGTGAGTGGACCGGAAGGGAGGCTGGAGTAAAATTGATGGGCACCGTTGTCTGGTATTTATCGAATTATAGATTAATTGAGGGAAATAATCGAGGCTGGTGCATCGGCACAGAAAATCAAAGCTTTGTACGGTAGTGTAACAACGTTAGCTCGAGCATCGCGGCTCCACGGCTGGTTAATGGGGAATGGCCTACAGAGTGTATGAATGCGTAGTTCAGGACTGACGTCGACTATGGACCAGCCTGGCTGATGGCAACTAGTGGCAATTCGCGCGAATGCGCGCAAACAGACGCGAATTCCCGTTAATCTACAGGATGAAAAAGGCCGCGCGCGTCAACGCGGAATTTGCCTATCCGCTGCCGTACATAATGCGAATCTCAGTCGTCCAGCTTCCCTCGAAATTCCCTGTTTATTTGAACGATCAGTGGCAGCCGAGAACTTTTCCCGAGAGGCACGTGGGGGATGCTGCGAGTGAGGAGTCGGTGGCTGGTTAGGAGGGTGTAAGGAGATCTTAGGGATCTATATACGTATACTACTATACATTTACGCAGATATATACCTTTTTCCAAAAAAAGAGAGCAGCCAGTCGCGAGTCACTGGCAGGCTCCGTTTCGCTTCGCCATCTTGCTCCTTTCCTTTTCTTCTTATTCTTCGCTGCCGAGTCCTTCCTTCGCCTCCCCGTGGCTTCATCTCGTCCTCGTACTCAGCCTTGTAAGAGGCTGGGTAGGCAGTCGCTTTAATTCGGGACACCTAGGGCGCCTTTCTTACTCGGCAGATTAGGGTGGGTAGGCGGATTGAGTCAGGAGGAAGATAGGACGGATAGAAAGCACACACACACACACACACACACACACACACACACTCTCACTCACTCTCCTTCTGGCTCACTCCTCTGCCTCCCACTTCGGATCACTCGCCGAGAAAGGATAGGATGACATCGGGTGGGGGGAGCTAGGGGTTACAGGCCGAGGGGAAGGTTTTCTCGGTTGGTTAGAATATGTGGGGCTATCCAGGATGCCGCTCACGTGCCTCTAACTGCCACGGTGTGTCTGTTCTCCACCCTCCTGCACATTGTGAGTTATACTTTGGACCTATCACCTATACCATCCTATACCTATTCGCCAACCTACCAACCTACCAAACTACGTACTTACCTACTTACACGAACCTGGATAACATACAGGACGGCGACGTAACTTCCCAAACGACTTTTTTGTTCTTCCCACGGCGTTTCGAATCGATCCGATCAGATCGATTCTCATCTGCAGGAATATCCCGATCCTCTCACTACTAGGAAACATCTGGACCAATTGGAAATTAATCTCTAAACAGAGTGCAGCCATGCAGTAGCTCAAATCCGTATGACTCTCGAGCTCTTTGAAGGATGAATGAGAAAAAGTGGAATTGCTAGGCTACGTAGGGAGGTGGGTGGTTCCGGTGGTACAGGCAGAGGGGTCGGAGGTCGGATCCGGAGAAGAATTAGGAGGATGAGAAGGAGGATGAGATTTCTGAGAGATAAGCGCAATCACCCGTAAGGAAACATCGATGGTGAGACTTATTCAAAGCATTACTCAAGCATCGCCCCGAGCCAGCATATCGATAGCCTCGCGGACCGAAACGAGCTGATATTTGTCCCGGACTCCTCCACCTCCTCTTTTTACTTTTTCTCCTCTTCCTTCACTTTGTTCACGTGCTGCTCCTCCTATTCGTCCTCTCCCGGTTCCTTCGTATCGCTCGATCGCCAGACGTAAAAAAAGGCCAAGTTATCTTCAAAACGACGCAAATCTTCTTCCCATCGTTATTCAAGCAGCAGATTTCCCGGTTTTGTCATCCAATGATTCCCACTCGTCAAACTTCCATCCACCTATAACCTATACGCGGTACATAAATGCATATATAGGAAAAATGCATAATACATTACTAGTATACAGAAGCGCAGATTTCATCTCGACTACACTCGATAGGAGGGTATCCGCAGCCGGTGCGAAATTTCAAAACCGGTTTCATTCGCGCTCCTTTTCAGAGGGACAGCCGATAAATTAATTTAGTGTGCCAGTAAAATAGTGCCAGCGTTACTTCGCCCTGCGGTTTATTAACGAAATGTAATTATATTATCGCCTGAAAAACGTGACTCCGTTCCTCTTTCTTTCATCTCTGCCATTACCACCGTCCTCATCCTGATTCACTCACTCTCTCTCGTGTTTCCACGAGGAGAAAAGAAAGAGAGAAAAAAAGGAGGAACTGTGGCATCGTGCCCAGTGTACTCGCAAAATAGCGAACAAACGTTGCTTCCTATTCTCTCGATCTCTTTCTCCCACATTCATCCCCCAACGCCCGCTCTCTGTCTCGCTCTGTATTCACCATTCACCCTAAGCTGTGAAATCGTCACTTGGCCACATTGTATCATCGGCCACCCTCATCCCGTACAGTAATATTTAATATTTTCCCTCTCGGCAGCACTCGCGTCAGCATAATGCGATTCCAATATAGTTGGGTACACTGTTCACTACATACAGTGCACCAACGTAACATACTCCGCTAGAGTAGAAATCATATGGGCACGCACGTACCTACTATCTACATTATATACGGGCTTGCAGGCTGAATTTGAAAGATACACGCGATCGACGTGGGTTAGATCGTTATAATGTTTCCATTAGTATTGTTCTTGGACATGTTTATCATAGGGAATTTTCTGTTGTCCAATGCCCTGTGGTAAAAGCTGCATCTAGATTGTTCGTTGACAGCACGGGAAAGAAATGCGACAGTTTATCGGGACGGATCGGGAAGGTCTACAGGGTGGTCACAAAGTCGAGATGCGTTTAAGGATGCGGCGAGGCAGGCGTAGCTAGTTAATTCGTGATGGAGGAACGTCTAGAGAAGCCCCGCAAAGTATCGAGTCCTCTTGCGTGACATTGATCGGTCCGAGGCGCTTACCCTGAGCTTTGTCGAGTAATCGCATTAAGTTTAGCCGCGGTGCAATTCATAATTCCATTATTAACGCCCGCAAAGCAAAACGGGAGACGCTTTATTCGAGTAAGAGTATTATAAGTACGCGCGACTTCACAGTCAGTTCATCGCGCGACACGTGCTCTCCGTTCCTGGTCGTCGGTAAGCGCGGAATTTGAACCTTTGGGATTTCCTGGAGCGTGGGTTTAGAGTCTATGAAAAGTGATGAGAACAATTGGGAATGGCTGAGGAGATTTGGCAATGTGTTGGGGGATGCTGCGACGGTAGCTACGGTATATGGAGGAGTTAGGGTAAACGGACAGTGAGTTGTCGAACGGAAATACTTTTAGGTGGGCGAGTGGGTGGGGCGTGAAAGTCCGCAGAGACAAACTTTAAAATTATACAAAACTATTTAAATAGACGCAGAGTAGCGCGGGTGGTTGGAGGCTGGATGGAGCTAACGGGGGTGGCCGACGGTGTGGCCCCTTCGTTTTTACGGGTAAATCCATCAATTTGAAATGCAGGCAGGCAGTGGGTGGGTGGTCCTGGTGGATAGATTGGCGGGAGGTCGGATGAGAGACGGAAGACGAGTGAGAGAGAGGGAGGGTAAATGAGTAAGGGAGAAAAGGTAAGAGTTACTGGGGTTGTGGGGATGTCAGATCGTTGGGTCAGGCGGGGGGAGGGACGGGGAGGAGGGGCGAACTGCACAGAGGGAGACGGAGTGGTTGGTTGGCTGTCGGAGTGTGAGGTTATGTAGGCGGCTTTGCGGATGAGAACGAGGGCTGCGACGAGGAGGGGACGATGCGAGAGGTGCGAGAGGAAAAAACACGGGGGATGCACAGGGATGCACGAGGGGGGCGGAGGAGGCTGCTTCGCTATAGAATGCATTGAATCGCGCCGAAATAAAAACAACCCTTTGAATGTTTTATATTGAAGCTACACCGACCGCAGAACCACGGGAGAACACCCCTCGGCTTCGAGCCCCCTGCCCTCCGGCCTCCAGCCACCCCTTGACTTTCTGCCATTCTTTCTTCGCTCCTCGGTCAGCACACCCTCCCAATCTACTCTTAGCTCTCGACCCTCATTTTTTTTCCCTTGCAGATTCCCTTCGCACCCCGATATCCCCCCCCCCCTCTGTCTCTCATCTTCCGTAATTAACGAAAAATCGACGGGCTTTACACTCGTATGCGATTTTCCTGTGGATACGGGTTTACTTGGTTCTCTTATTTTTCATCCTGACTCATAATTCTGGTTGGGATACTCATTCGGGCTGTCGATTAGTCCACTTTTTTTTCCAATAGCTCCCACATAGCATTGCGTCCCTTCGATCTCATTCCCTGTCGTTAGCAGTTCTCCAAACTCCAAACGCTGGCAAACTCGTACGCTGCAAACCGGTCCGGTAAACAGTAAATGGCAAATGGTAAATAGTAAATCGGTACACCTACAAAATAATGGATGATATTGCCCATGCGGAGGCGAGACCGCTGGCTGTAAATAGCCGAGGGAATTTCGCCAGGAGGCAGGCGGCTGCACGGGCATTTAAACTTGCATTATTTACTTTAAATTTCATTCAACAGACCCAGCATCCCTCCCAGCTGAGAAAGTTCCGTAGAGTTTGTTGCAGAGTTTAGTACTCATCCATGTCCTTGATCCGTTCCCTGCTAATCGGAAAACAATACAGACCCCCACCCTCCCCCTAGGTGGGCGGACTATGCGATTCTACACTTTCTCCCAAGATTTCACATTGTACTCTCTCTCTCTCTCTCTCTCTCTCTCTCTCTCTCTCTCTCTCTCTCTTTCTCTCTCTATCTCTCTCTGGGTCTAATCGCCGGCCCAACACCTATCCCTTCGTGCGATCGGATGACTCCTCGAAAACCCTTGACCAAACCCTTCTGCGTAGAAAACCTCCCTCTCTGGTGTAAAAGGTCGCGCGCAAATAGCTGTGGGAAAATTGTCGAGAAAAAGCTCGTCGATAAATGGCAGCATCGACGGCTCGTTCGAGGGAAACTTTCTTCGTCGACATCGCCGAAAAAAACGGCGAAACCGATAGCGATTAAACTTGAAATAGACTTGCTCGAGGCTTTAACGGCGTCCCGACGTCGTCCATGGGGTTGGCAGCTACGACATAACAGCCGGCTATATGGGGCTCCCTTTTCTTTTCGCCGAGACAGACCGAACTGCTATTCCTAAGGTCGATTAATTTTTTTTTCATAAGAACTCGAGCTTATTGCCATTTCCAATTCGCGTTGAACCATATCAAACTCTTCCTCGTTCTCTTCCTTCCTTCGGTTCGTCTCTGTCCACTTGTGATCAGCAGCCTCTATCTTTCTCCATGTGCCAATCTCAACGAAACGTACAACAGGATGTGTCGAAAGAATTAGGCAGAGAGAGAGAGAGAGAGAGAGATCGCGAGTGGATAAGGACAGAACGATAATGGCATTGTCTCTCTCTGTAAAAGGATACAGGTGGGGATTTGCGTTATTGGCGAAGATTAGCCGAGGGGCTGAAGGGGAAGGGAACGATGTAGATACATAAGCACATCCTCGCTAGATTTCATAATAGTGTGTATCAGCAGAACACGGGCGCGGCAGGACGGTGTTCAATAGTATACAAGACCGCTACACGGTACCCAATTATAGATATCTCGAGCGAACTTTAGGGGTTCTATAGCCCGTTCGTCGTAACTCGGCAATTTATAGCACACGTGCCTGATTTTCCACTCCCAGAGCTGGAACGCTTTAGCGAGCCGAGCCAAAACTCATCCCTTGTAGCCGAGCAGTGAGCCAGCCATCCAGCCATCCAGCCATCCAGCCATCCAGCCATCCTCGCCCTGGTCCACCTCCTCCCTCCCTTTGGCACCCCCGTGTGCCGCCAGCGGTTAGTTTTCGGATATGGCTAATAGTAATTCGTTTCAGTTTCGGCGCTCGCGAGTTTGCGCTCGCGCACGGGAAGCTTCCTAAATCATCAGATAATTACTTTGGTAATTAATTACAACTCTGTTGGGTCGTGGACCCACCCTCCTAGTACTGGCGAAGAGTGAGCTTACTAACAAACGAGCCCTTCTGCTCGCCTCCCACCTCCCCTCTACCTTCATCTTTCCATTCATTTCCTCGTTTACCAGAGAATCTAGTATAGGTTTACTTATCCCTGGTACCCCCCTCCCCCCTCCTCCAATCCTCCCTCTGTCACCAACTTCAGTCATCTCATCCGCCTCACATTATTTTTCATATTATAAATCACTTATCAAGTTTTTCCTAAAACAGCTCGCGTCCCTCGTCCCCTCCGTTATGTTTCTGTGTTCCGTTATGCTTCCCTAACTGGTCCGTTACCGCAGCCCATTACCCTCAACTCATCTCATCTCGTCTCGTCTTCCATCTCTTGAAGGAACAGCGGTGTCCAACCAGCTTCCAGTCCCTTCGAGCAAAGTCACGCAACCTCCGTCAACTTCCTGTCTCCCAACAAATTCGCTTGCAAACTTAGAGTCCGCCGTCTCCTCTGAGTGAAAATTACATGAAAATCGAGTTAGATCATATTCAGTGGGTCAAGTAGGACCAGCTGCTGATACTTACTCCGATATATCTTATCTGCTAAACTCATGCCAGACTGCACCAAGTGACTATTAGCCACTAACCAGCTAGTATCTAGCCTTAGTAGCCTATGGGTTCCCGAGGAAAGCGGAAGACGAATGGCAAGAGTTGGCCCCTGGTCGTCACTTTGCGAGAACGGGGAGCATCCATTAGTTAATTGTGGCTTCCTCGAGCAGTACCGCGCGACGCCGACGCTAACCGTCGCGTCTCTCTGCTGCTTTTCTCCTTCTATTGGACACCTATAGATTTGTACTATACGATGTATGTGCAACATCCACGTGTCAAACGGGACCAAAGGATCACGTGTGTATACCAGCGCACATGTGGTACACGAGCCATACAACGTCTGCACAGTAGAATTGGAGTTGACTGAACGACTAGGTGTAGAGTATCCAGGGGTTGTGGGTAAGTTTGACATCCCCTAGATGCTGGGCGCTGATCAATGCAAGCAATCAGTCTTGCCACGACAACCCCTACATGACAGCTCTTTCAGTCCCATCTAGAATATCCTCCTAGCATCCACCTTGGCAACCTACTACTTCCCCATTACCGAAACCTTAATTATTATAGTTACTACGCAACGCGGGCATAGTTTCCATTACGTCGTCCACGACCTTAGCGACGCCGACCTCGTCGTCTTTCCTTTCGTCGGTTTTCTCTTCTTTTTCTTTTGCCCGGTACACCCACCACTCGGAATATTGGCTGATTGTCAAGAAGAAAAGAGACATTCGGATGCGGCGGAGAAGGAGTAGTTAGAAATGTTCAGTTTAATAATCGTGTGAATATCGCGGGAGTCAAAGGGAATGACTGAGGGAAGCTCAGGATGGTTCTGGTAAAGTATCGACAGGAATAAGGGCAGGACGCGTGTCAGGAACTCTCACCGACGTCTTCTCCGAGGCGATAATGTTGCAAATTTATATTCCGAAGGCGAACCGACGAAGCTGCTGAATGTGCACTCTTGGCCGCTGTCGGGCACCCCCCTGGGGTACTGGGGGTTGCTGGGGGGTGCTGAGGGGTGCCAGCCACCACTTTGAACCCTACTCTAACTCCCAGCATCTCGACTAACCTCTCGAGCCAGAGTCCAACCATGCTTACTGCTGCCACTCACAAATTGACGGCCAATTTTTCACCGGGATCGTTCTTCTTTCTTCTTCAATTTTTTTTCTTCTGTGTGTTTTTTTTTTGTTTAAACTCAAATATTCTTTTTTACTTCTGTTACGCTGCTCCCGACTGGGTTGATCTCGATTCATCCCTTCGGTATCCCGGCTCCCTATGCCTAAAATGATTATGAGTAGATAGTTAGATTGAGTGAGCGGAGAGAAAGTGATCGGAGTGAGTGAGTCAGGATAGAAAGAAAGAGAGGCAATGAGAAAGCTTGATAAGCATTAGCGACGGTTCGGCCTACGATATGCTTACACGAAAATTAATCACAACAAATTAATTCGAGTTTCTTGTCACAGCGGCAAGAAGTATAATTTTCCGGAGGCTTCGGCTTCCTTTTTGCCGTTTACTCTCTTCTCCTTCGCTCCCTTCCCCGCAATGTCGCTCACTCTCTCCCTCTCTGTTTCTCACTCTACATTAACATAATGAGCAATTAATCACTAGAACGCGTGACGATGTCTTCTATAGAGTTAAGCAGCATTGGCACACCCTACGCCCTCCACCCTCCGGGCTTCGCCCTCCGGAGAATTATATGGACCCACGTGGAACCGTGTGAAGTTTCCACAGGATGCCATAGCATCGACGTCGTCCCACATAATATTCGGCGGGACGGCTTGGGACGAGCAGAGGGTGTGTTTAGGTAGTGGTTAAGCGAAAGCACGGCAGATGCTTTCGCCCACGAAAGTTAGGTTGCTGGGTTGCTGGGTTGCTGGGTTGTTGGGTTGTTGGGCCTTCGGCGTTGGGTCTCTTTGCTCGGTTGCTTGGTGACAGGCCTTTGTGTTGCTTAACCCTCGGTAAGCAACCCTTGCAAGATTCCGCGGATATTAGTTCGCGGTGTGATGCGACATTGGGGGTTAAACCATCCCCTACTAACCTGGTTGACATAATATAATAAGGCGTTTAAAGGAGATTACCTTCGACGATGAACCTTCTTGCGCCTATTGTCGATTCTCTTCTCGACTCAGTCTGAACTTGCACTTCGGCTCTCTCGCTTTCTCGCTCGCGTCTCGGCCCCGGCTTCTTTTTCTCTCCTGTTCCCAAGAGCCGATTCTTCCGGATAACGACGTCGCAGGAAATATTCTCCCACCCTGTTTCACTTCTCGTTACCATCTGGTATCGGTGACGTTGGCAAACCTGCAAAACGGTAATGGCTCGGGTCGAAGTACAAAAAAAAAGTGGAACCACGCTGTGCTCCGACGGGGGGCGTCCGCGAATGATTTTCAGGCATCGCGACGCCAATGGTCAGGGGCCGTACACAAAGGCCGACCAGCCGTGTTGGTTTCCCCAAGTTTTTAGCTCGGCCAGAATCGATAGGGAGAGGCTAGCCACGAGGTGAAATGGTAGTGTAGTGGTGGTTGTGGTTCTGTGGGAAGAGGGTGTACGAGGGAGGGGTTGGGGGGGGGAGAGGCCGATTTGAGAAGCGGTGGACGGCACTTTGTGCTGCATCGACACGAATTTGTATCCCTCCGTTACTGGACGCCACCGCCGATGCCGCCGGCCGTTCTCTCTTCTAAAAAGCTCGACTCGTACCACCCGTCAAGCAAAAATACATCACGTCCAGAGCCGCGAGCTGACCCCGAGAATATCAAGACTGCCCCGAAGCGTCGATCCAGGCACATACCTGTACATATATGCATTCTACTACGTACCTGCCCACGTTATGTGATATAGTATATGTATATACCAAAGGGGAAGGTACACTCATAATCAGTACATATAAAGAGAAACAGAAAAGCAGTTTATTCGATCGCGACAAGGTCTCCAGCGTAACCACCGCGAATACAATTGAGACAATAAGATATTTAAGGGATGTAAAAAGAGACGACAAGGACGAAAAAGAATCAAGTCTTCGAGTACAAAGAATAATAGCATATTACAATAATATCTCAGGCAGTCCACTGAGCTCTGTGATATATATGTACATATATATGTATACAGCAGCATCTGATAGCGCAATTTTCTACCTTTGAAATGGCCGGATCGCAAGAAAAGCACGTCGCGGCGGTGAAATTCCTCGCACTTCTGCCAGACTAATTCCTGGCGCAAGCTTCTTCCTGGTAATGGTAATCGTAAAAGTCCCGGTTCTTATTGCCGGTGAGCGAGGGCTACTTCGCGCCCCTTTTGACGAGTCGTTGGAACGAGTGGTGGGCCCTGAAAGGGGGCGGGGTGCACGAATGACACGGGGTCAAACGATGGTCGATAGCGTCGATATACTCGGCACCTCGTGCGTCCAAGTCTTGACAAACATTTGCCAAGTAATCATTGCCAGATCCAGTAGCAATGTGTTGAGATAAGGCTAACTCTTATCTCCCTCTCCCTCCCCCTCTTTGATAAACATCGCTATTTTATTAATTCCTCCAGTATTTACCAAGCAGGGTGCCATGAACGTTTCTTTTGTTCGTCACTTGAACATATAATGTCGCTGTCGATGTTTCCTGCTAATACCGGCTGTGCTAGTCCAAACGCTTTTAGAGTGTTCCTCGCGAATCGATGATTTCCTTCCGGAAGAGCGGCCATCGGCTGGGTTTATTATAGCTGAATGGGAAGGAATAATCGCAGCCTCAGACTCCAGCATGCACTGACCAGCCACGAGTGGCCACTCGTGGCTATCAGCTATCATAGAGAATCGACTCTATTGTTAGCGAGCTATTCCGCTAGTCTTCATTCCCTATACCGTTTCCATAATGCGAGAAGCTTAGCACCGCGCTAGGATCATAGCAGTACGTGCAATGTCAGGCGGAGGTTGGGGCGGCGGGGCGGCGGGGTTGCTAGGCTACTAGAGATTTAGGTAGGAAGGTAGGTAGGCAGATTGAGGCTTAGAGAGATGGCAAACAGCATCAATTTGGCATCGCGCCACCTCACACGCTGATGGATACACGCCAGATACAGCGGATACGCCGGATACACACCGAGGAACCTACGATATAGAGAATTTAATTAAGCTGATTCAATGTACACGCGATCCTGATACTCTCACACTTATCTCATCTTCTCAAGCTCGTTGACACTTCTCGAGATGCTCTTCCTGTTATCCATCGGTCCAATCTTCTACGTACTTACGTCTCTCCTCTGGAAACTGAGCATTGGACCTGCTTAAGCAGTTGGTCCAGAGTGTTTGTGTGCGAGAGTGGGAGATGGAGAGAGAGAGAGAGAGAGGCTCTCAAAGGGGATGACTTATGCGAGTGCGCACTGCTGTTTTAGAGAGTGATAGGGATATGGGAACGCAGCATCAATGGTCCACGGTACTATCTACTGGTCGAGCGATGATGCATCACGCGCCGACTAGAACGGGCTGGTTTCCACCGGTCGGTAGTTCGGTCTGAACCGTGCATTAGCCAATATGTCGGTCATCCACTAAATCACTATGATTTACGGCGCTAGTGTCGCACCATCGACGCTACGTATACTTCCTCGTCTGTCACCGGTTCGCGAAACAAAAGCTCCCGACTCTCTCAGGATGGATGCTGCAAGCTCACCGAGTACTCCAAGTTCTTGACATTCCACTAGCCGATCCACTCCTTCCTTCCTCTTTGCTTCCTCCTGCCTCTCGTACTCGATCTCTACCTATTTGCTCAGCCTCTGACTGCTGATACTGCCGATGCTGGGGTGCCTGGGCTTCTTTAATCGAGAGAGAGAGAGAGAGAGAGAGGGGGGGGATAGTGAGAGATAATAAAAAAGGGAGACGCTAATAAATTTTTCCATCCCCTGTATACCTATACCCAGAACATTCATTGAAGAAATATCTAGATCTGGAAACCCGACCTTACCTTGTCGACTTCCGCTGGGTCGTGCCGGTCGTGAAATGCAATAGAAAAAAAAAGAGTGACAGTGAGAGGGAAGAACGTCATCCCATACTGAAATGGAACTCTAATACGACGACTCACACGCCTTCCTCCATCCGCGAGTACGGATTCTCGGGATTTCCAGCGGCTATGTTAAGTCTTCGAGCGAGCCCTATATTCTCTACACATCCTACATTTTTTGTGTATATATGTATATATATATGTGTATGTGTGTGTAGGGGTTGAACACCCTGCACCCTCTTTTTACTCCCTGTGGACTTTACCTTCCTCCTTCTGATATCCTCGTTCCCGATCAGCAATGCCTTGAGCCTCTTTCGCGCACCTTCACGGTACATATGTATATAGGTTAGGCACCTTATCAATACTGGCTCCTACAGGGACAGTTGCTGGGATAGCGAGAAAGAGCGAGAGATAAAGAGAGAGGAGCAAAAGACACTCAAGACATGAAAAGAATCGTCACGTATTCGCGGGAAAGCGATTCTTCGCTATGAAATTGGACAGGAAGAAGCCGAATTCGATGGCGCAGGGAGAAATGGCCGGAGGGGGAAGGGGGTGCGCTCAGTCAGTTTCCCTCGATTGTCTGTGCTGGTAACATAAGTAAGGGCTGCAAAGAACATTTTCCCCCCGTAAGGAACAAAGCGCATTTCTTGCGCGTAGAATAACCAATTTGTCATAAAGTGTTTCCATTATGCGGCCAATAATACAGTTTCGATCGTAGCATTGTTGGGGCTATATTGGAGTAGCCGCTGGTTCGCGGAATAATGTAGCCAGGACTACGGGAGCCATTGTAGAAGGACTGGGCCAGCTAACAAAGAAGTTAATTAGTATCTCAGATCGATGGTTAATTGATTTGGAAATGTCATCGGCCATAAATCCGACGACCGGGAACTTGCCCGTCTGCCTGTTCGCCTTTCCGGTAATCCTCCCGTTCATTCAGGCCAGGATTCACTGAGCTCCTTAATATTTTCCGAAGTCCTTGCCAGCAGTTAGGGGCACTTTCCTCCTCACCTCCTCCCTTTCCTTACTTGACCTCCCGACGAATTGCGAGGAGGATGATCGGGCTAACGTTCGGGAAGTAATATGCGGAAGCGCTCGGCGGGCTAGGGTTGCTACACCAAAGTGATGTGATGTGGGTGGGGGGTGGAGGAGGAGGCCGACTAGTGTCGAGAAGGCAAGTGGGAAATAGGTCGGAGGGTCATGAGATTGGCGATCGAATGATTGCCGAGTGCTCGTCTGGGCGAAAGCAACGGATGAATGATCCGGACCTCAGGAAAACAGTCGAAGCACAATCGGCAGAAAGGCCTACGAAGTCAATTCGGTTAAAATCCTCGAAGAAAATACAACAGTTTATTATGGCGCGAGAGAGGGGGGGGGAGGAGAAAATGAGAGACAAGAAGGAGAGGGACCGGAAGAGAATATGGGGTTTTCGTTTTGCGGAACCCTAAAAGCTCTGAAAGCTCAGCAAAGGACCGAGATCACTCGTGAATACAAATGTCAGAATTAAGCCCTGATTGGCTTCAACTCGATCAGCTTGGTGCGATTGGTTAGTTAGGGTTTAAACCAAACTAGAAGCTACTTGACTCTCGCTCCTCGCTAGCAATAGCCTAGACCCACCCTCCCGTTCCACTTTCTCTCTTTCCCCTTGACTCTGCTCTCTTTCTCCAACTGGACCACCCCTCGTGTCCCTCTTGAACCTTTCCCGAGCTCCCAGACTTCCCTAGTTACCCTTGTTAGTCGACTCGAAAATGTTTCAACAGATTCCCTTCCTCTGTTTCCTGATTTTCCGCTGGCCATTAGAGCGACGGTAGCTAGAAGCGTCGGCAGCGTTAGTGGCGGCGCGTCACGACGCCGTCATCGCACAGTTTGGGCAACCTCATCACCACCACCATCACAGTTGGCCACAGCTTGATATTCTCTGTGGACGCACTGGGGGTGTTGAAACTCTGAAAGGAAATTACGAGAATGGCCCGAATAAGGGCTGTGTAAAGGGTGAAAGGCCGCGAGGGTGGCTGCAGCCCGGGTGCCCAGTTGCCCAGTTGCCCAAATGCCCAGCGAGGGTCTAAGTGTTCCTGAAAATAACGGTACGTCTGGACTGCTTCGCGCACGATAAGTGACTCGCAGGTAAATGCAATCAATTATCGAGGAAAACAGTAGTCGGATGAGCCTCGGCATTTCAGGATCTATCAGTCACCCAATTCCGGATGGTCCCACGCTCTTCCGGACCCTATACTGTAGTCCTACATCAATACCCCTACTACTCTGCTACGCGCTTCTTCGTTTCACACATTCTCATTCCTGCGGAAAGCCCCCGCGGATTTTGTTGTAACAATCTCATAGCCGACGCCATCGACGTCGCCGTCGCGTCCACGTTTCTCTTCGAATGGGAGCAAGGAAAACTTTGTCTCGGAAGCTCCAGGGAGTTTTCTAATTTCCCACCAATTTCGGACCATTACGACCCAGCCAGGCGTTAGTCCATAATGGAAACTTTGTAAGGTTTATCCCGTAAGGCTGTGAGCTTCAAGACTCGACGAGAAGGCGCGATCAAAAGTGCATTTAAAAGTTCTCCACGAACCTGCAGCTATAGGCACTTATTCCTCTTGGACCCGTCCATCTATGCCTTTGCTTTCTAAAATTCTCTAGAGCCTTTCCTATACCCCACCCCTCTCTCTCTCTTTTTCTCTTTAGCTCCTTTGAGCATCACCCCCCCCTTCCCCCTCACGCCACCTCTTGCTCGGACGTATATATACCTATGGCCTGGAATCCCAAGTTTCAACCTATGGAAACTCCTACCGCGTACCTCTCAACTGGAACACCCTATAGATATGTTTGATTTTACGTATACGGATGCATGCTACGTCATAAATAGCCACCACAGAGTGTTTTCGTTTTCTTCGTATCGCGATAGTCTGGTTCACTCGTATGCGAAATCCACTTAAAATTCGATCGTTTCCTCTGGTACCAACACACATAACTTTTATTTCTTCGGTCGGTCGTAATAGCCGGATAGAAAGCCCACTCATTCGGCTCGTAAAGTCAAATAATACAGAGCAAGAAAAGGTCCTCTGTAAACACCACCAATGTTTCTGGTACCCTCGTATGTTTGTAGTCGCATATATTCAAGGAGATAGTCCTCCTCCTCCCTATGGGTACGTACATATATTTCTTTGTAGCAACAGTCGGCTTAAATTCTTAAATAGTCAAGACTTTTATTATAGTTTTAAAAAAACTGGCTGAAAAACGGTGAGAAGGTAAAGAGACGAAGGAATGAAAATCTCTATTTGACGATGAGTCTTGAAAAAAAAATACTTTTTTATCGTGTTATGGAAGATATTCTTGGTCGGTTGAAAAACGAGGAGAAAAATCGAATGACTTTCTGATGTCAAGTCGATATCTCAATGAGATCCCGAGATATGGCCGATTTCCTCGATTTACCAGATTTGCTCGTCGACGAGAGTTGGAAAACGCGCACAGCCTCCCACTCGAAATCGCAGAGCGCTGCTTTCAATTCGTGGGATAATATCGATTCTCGAATCCGCTTCAATTGTCCTCTCCCTCGATTCATCTCATCAAATTAACTCGGATAAGAAATGGGGAAAAATTGGAACTGACTAAATCTTAAGGGGGTGCCACGATATTATTGATATTCCGGTGCGAATGATCGCGGGAGTCGCTCGAGTTTAATGATTTTATAGAATCCGCCTACCGTTGGCTAACGTTTTCGCCTATTTACTCGTCGTCGCATAATTTTCTCTTTCTCATCTCCTCCGTCCCTCTTGCTCCTTCTGGAAATGCCATTCCTCGAGGAACAGATATCCAGCAACAAGGTCCTTGCACGAACGCATCTTGCCTAAAATTATTTTTTTTTATTAAGAAAGTCACGCATCCATGACTTCGTATACATAAGTATAACGACCGTTGAAAACGCGACAGTCGCTTTTGCTAAACTCTATTTCAGTCTTTATTTCTCCTGTTGGTATAGGGTACCTCGTCCAAGTATGTTGTAAAAAATAAAAAAAAGCAGAGAAATACATAGAGCAAAGGAGAAAAAGAGGAAGAGTACAGAGATAGAGGGTGGCTGACAAAGGGGGTCTGCAGAGAGGTCAGAGCAGGCGTGACCCAAATGTACCACGAAACGCCAGCTCGGTTTATAGGCAGCACGTGCGCGCGGAGGCCGTCGCGACGCGACCGAACCGACCTGAAATTTGATTGTGTTCGCGTCGCTAGATTTTCACCAGGGGTTGAATTAATAGGGGCTCGCTCGACGCTTGGCTTGCTTGCGGCGTAAATCAACTTTTAACCGATGTTCTACGAAATTACAGAAATCCATGATCTATGTTTGTCCAGACGTGGTCCAGGGGGGGAGCCAGTCGAGGCCACGTCCAGACGGTCCGCCATATTTTGGAAACAGGAGGGACGTGGTCAATTCTTGTACTTGCCGCATTGTCCGTCGATTTTCACAGATTTTTTCTATTGCGTGCTTGCCACCACCCCCCCCCCCCTAACCCCTCCCCTCTCGCCCACCAATCTTTTCCAGCTGCGCACTAGCTGCTAATTCCACAACCGGCACGGATTCTATTTTTTTTTTTCACAGCTTTCTGGGATTCTTTCCATTGCTCGAGGGGTTGCTGTTGCTGCACCCTCTGATGTCTGTACTGACGTTGGCAGTGCCGCTGCTATAGTGTATCCACCATATCGGATGCTGCGGGGGTGGTGGGTGCCGGTATGGCGTACGTGTACGCGCTTACTCCGCATGCATCGTATAACGTCACGTTATTATTTCATACAAAACACTCTAGCTTGGGGCGGAACGATCGCGCGGCTGCTACCTCTAATAATAAATGGAAGTCCATTATTTGCGGTTATTGAAAACCGCCGGGAGTCCCACGCATCCGCAATGTTTTGACAGTGCAGATGCAAAGCGTCGGGATGCCCGCCGTACGGTACGAATTTTCAGTAGGAATTTTTGCGAGCGTCACAAATCGGATGCTCTCTTTTAGCTCGAAAGCTCAAAAGTTCCATTACCTATCGGGGCGCTTTCACAGTCTCGATTGATCCCGTTGGCTTACTTCCTGCAAGCGTTTCTGTTTTATATAAAGCAGTAAATAACATGGAAGAGCTGAGGCTACCGGCTCATTTTATTTCAGACTCTACCAGCTCCGAGCACTCGGACTCTCCTCTCCTCTCTTTCTCCTCTTCCCTCCTCTCTCCCGCCCACCGTTCTCCCTCTCCGGTTTCTCTCTTCACCTTGAATAGCTTCACAACTACCACTACCGTCAGCAATACCACCGAGAGGAGAAGCACTCTCTCTCTCTCTCTCTCTTTCTCTCTTCCCCTCTCTCTCAACTTATCTCGGATAGCTCCTCTCTCGTTCTCGTCGCGCTAAGGGCGGGGGGCGGAGGGGGGGACCATCAACACCCTCTTAGCGTCGATTCCCATTCAAGCAATGACGCTCCCAATCGTAGAATAAATCTGAACACAACCTTTGCGAACACTAGCCTCCCTTCCCCTCCACCCACTCGAACATCGGTACCCCCTTCGAAAGCCACCCTTGCTCAGGCCGCCTTCATCCCAGCGCCCAACACCAAAGTTACTACAATGATCCTCAAATTTTCCAAGTCAGGCCACTTCTTGACCACCTCCATTTCTCCGGCGGTTCCAAAGAGGGGAGAAGGGCAGGAGAGAGAAAAAAAAGTGGTGTAGCCGAAAAGATGGAAAGGGGCGAAGACGCGGCAATTCCCAAGGAAAAGGCAAAACGATCACAGAGCTCCTCCTCTTTCAGAGCAATTCCGAACCCCAAGCAGCCTTCGAGTAGATCTCTTGGAACTATTCTACGACTTCGACTACCTTCAGGATATTCCACTTTCCTTCCCTCCTCCCTCCTCTCCTCCTCCTCGTCCTCCTTGTCCTCCCACCACCTCCACCTTCTTATTCCTTTCTTCGTACTTGTTCCTCGCGTAACCTATATCAGTCGCCCAACCACATTTCATTTTACACCATTTCAAGAGCAATAGTAGCTCACCCGTGAAACTCGCCACCTGCTACCGAAGTCATATAATTGACCGAGGATAGGCTCCTGCCTACCCTTCTGGACAGATTGGAGGGTCGGACGGATCAACCGAAAGGGGGGCGACTCACCGAAGGGCACATCGGGGCGGACCCAATTGGGGAGAAAGGCGAACCGCCGAGCGAACAGAGCCAGGAACCGGAGAGATATTTTAGATCGTGATTTCTCGAATGGCCCGTTTTATTTGACGAGAACAAAGGATAAAGTTTTGTCAATTTCCTGCCGATTTCCTAATAGCCGCGGGCCGGCGAGGGTGGCTTCGGGATTGGGGCTCGCGGGAACGGGGGTGAGAATGACGAGAGGCTCGGACTAATTCGTAGGAATGGGCCACCGTGTGTGCCCACCGGAACCTCCGACCGCCAGGGATAGACCATCAAACCGATTGTAATCAGACCACCCTCCGCTTGCACCCTCAACACTCAAAGAGAGTGAGGAGGACCAGGCAGCACTGGTCAGGGGTGGCACGGAGATAGGCAGACTCTAAAAGAAAACAGACAGAGAGAGAGAGAGAGAGAGAGAGAGAGAGAGAGAGAGAGAGAGAGAGAAAGAACAACCAACTAGATTACGCTATAGTTTACCTGTATACATATACATGCGTATAACCTAGGTGAGCTAACTCGTCCACTACTCGAGGAAAGCTTCTGTCGCTAACTGGTTTTTCGTGCGGGGCCGCCTTGACCAGCCATCATCGGCGCTTCCGTTTCCATCGCCACTGCAGTGCTGTCTTCTCGTTTGATCGTTTCATCCCCATCACGGAGGATGTGTAGTCGAAAGATGCTGATAAACTTGAGGAGCTTAGAGGAGAATTACGATAAAACGATACAGTCAATTAAAAGTCACCTTGCACCCCCGACTTGTACGCTTTAAGTCTCAGCAAGAAGCTGCAGGGGATGAAAACTTCCGAAAACTATATGAATCGCTGGTGACTCAAAGGAAGAAGAAATCAGCTGCAGGCACACGTAGATATTTAGGTACAGACGTGACACGAGGATGGTAGAGCAGGGTGGAACATATATTAGGTATTTAGGACGACTCGCATAATCCGGCCGGAAAGACGCGTGAAAACATTTTGGCGTAAGCTGTCGCGCTTCTTGTCGTAGCGTCGACTGTAGTCGCTACTTATCCATCCTAAAATGGCTGTCGCGTCTCTCACGTGGGCGAAAGAATAGCATGAAGCAATTTGTTAGAAAGGGCTCGTCGGGCTCTCTACACAATAGTTTTCCGGGTTGAATATTAATCTTCTTCCCTGGCGCGAGGCATCGCGCTAGCGACGTCGCTTTTTGTCGTCTCTGCTAACCCGGAAATTTTTGGTCGAATTTACAAAATCTACCGTCGCGACGACCGCGACAATAATCGGTCACCACATGCCACCCCCTTATTACCTATATCTTAATGTATCCATACGCACCACGTGTACGTCAGTGTCCTGCGAACACTGTAGTATACCAAACTATAGTAGACACACCGGAAACGGGTGGTATTGTCAGGAACGCCTGATGATGAATTCTATGAAATCCCACTTCCTGTCCCAGGCCGGTCGTCCTGTGACATCACCTCAAGACAAAGTAATTTAAATCGTGACGTCCTGGTCGATCGTCTTCGTCATCGTAACTATCATCGTATTATTTTATAAACAATTTCGGGAGACCTAATTACTCTTGATGGTGGCAGTTTCGTTTAATTTCGACACCGGGTATATTAGAATGCCGACGCGAGTCCTCGGTCTTTATACTTTCGCGGGCCTTTATGCGAAACTAAAGACAAACAAAGCCGTGAATAAATATGGGGTGCGTAGAGCGTTACGTAAGGTAGCTCAACGTGCTCCGACGATGCTAAATTAACGGTTGCAATTTTAATAGGGCCGTTGAAAGCGAGGGTCGTATACGGGCCTGTGATTTTACGCTTCCCGGCCAGCACTGCCGCCGTTGCTCTATCCCCTTTCACCTCCTATACTTTCTCGCAACCCTCCTTTCCCATCCGGTATACTCCGCTCCAGTACCTCGTCTCTTCTCTCTCCCTCTCTGTCTCTCTCTCTCTTTGTCGCTCTCTCTCTTCCAGCTCCACCACTTCTCTACAACTTCTCGACCGACATTGCCTTGACGGGACTCTTGCTCTCCTCTTTTACTTTTCTCTTACCTCCCCCCCCCCCCTCTCTCTCTCTCTTACTTGCTATTCCAAGCAATTCTTGATCTGAAAATCCATGTAGTTAGTGCGATTTAATTAATTAATTGCTTTAACGGGTTTACGTAAGTCAACTGATCCTCGAGGCAAAACTCGAACGTCATTTTTCCCCAGGTCTCCCGACTTATGGTCTCTTCACATCCACGAGTTCCCGACTATAAAATACCAGTATATGCACAACCAGCCGAGCCAGCTAATCCTCGTTCATTTAAGTTCGTATGCGCTAGATCTAGGAATCGCTCGAGTTTTTGTTCGACCCTCAAGATTCCTCCCATCGTAGCATCACAGCCAATGATCTTGCTCTTGGAAAGTTTACCACGAAGCCTAGTCACGATAGTAGAACCAATTACGGGGCGAAGGTAATTGGGGATGGTTATAGTAAAGATTTGTGACATGTGTGATAGGACATCTAATCAAGTTCCTATCGTTAAATCTGTTTCAGAACACTACCACATATTCGTCGGAGACCTCAGCCCTGAGATCGAGACGCAGACCTTGAGAGAAGCATTCGCACCCTTCGGCGAGATCTCGTAAGTGCTCTTTAAGTCCTTTAACGTATCGTCGGAGATTACTTAGCTACGATCTCTATATGACCCGCATGACGTGTATAGCCCTATGATATATATGTATCAACATTGCGTGCTACTCCGAGCCACCTAATGATACGCCATTGGCCGTATCCACCTTCCAGCCTAGTGGTGTGCTGTAGACCCACCCACGATATTAACCACTCTGCAGATCGGAAGGTCAATCTAACATTTTCTTTTTACGCTTCTAAACGGGCTGCGTTCTCAAACTTGGAGAGGATTGATAGAAGGGACTTGTGATTCCGAGGCAAAAGGGAGATTTCATGATTGGCTATCGCGTATTCCTGTCGGCATCTTCGTCCAGTCTTCTCCTCTTGACCTTTATGGTTAACCAGAACCAACGCCAGCCCCGAGGTAGGGAAGAATCATGTCGCTTCTCTTCGAGTTGACAGGTTGTGGCCAACTGGTGCGTATGTAGCGATAACGAATCGAATGACCCTTCGACCAAGTCGTTTTGCGACCTTCTTCTGATCGCGCGCCCTTTCGATCTTACGGCACAGTGGCACAGTGGCACAGTGGCACAGTGACGTGTAGCATGGTAGTAGTCGATGCAGTAGCTGGTACTGGTAACGTTGCCAACTTTCAGACTGCGACTTTTTTTCCCTTTTTTTTCTCCTTCTCTTTTTCTCGTTGTGCCCCTAGTGACACTTTACTGGCGCGCCAAGCCAGGACTTTTCAGCCGATAACAACAGTACGAGCGTCGCGATGCCTTTCGGATCGCAGGACTTCTCAGATTCTCCTTGAATTTCGAGGCCTCCTGCGCCTTCGACCATCCGTCGATCGATACTCGTAACCGTCGACGATGCTATCGAAAGAGGCCTGGAGCAACTTTTGCTTTTGTTCCCTTCCCATCCGATCCTTATACAATACCTTTCGTACGAATTCCAGTTCACTTGACTCTCCCGATTTACCCTGATTCTTCCGTATCTAATAAATTTCACGGGAGAATCCAGGCTAACTCTGATGTTGCTCGGATGAAAACAAACAATCGCCTCCAGTCGGCCGATTACCTTCGAAGAGGAGGACTTTCAGGATCAGGTTGGAAAGTGAAAAGGTAGATGGAAGAAGGAGAGAACGAACAAGGGAGAGACGAGCAAGCGAAGCTGATTCTCTTTGTTTGGCGATTCCCTCGCTTGGTATGTTCACCGTTTCCATCAGATTATATGACTATTGATCGGTCTTTGGCCTTTCGCCCTGGACACCTCATTGCCACCCCTCTGACGTCTCATTGCTAGTTCAACAAATTGACCAATCGACCAATCTACGAATCAAGGTGATTCTACATTTCACACTCGACGTGCGGCTCCGCACAAAATCTCTTATCTTTCGAAATCGGAGACCAAGATTTTTAGAAAAAAAAAATCAACCTCATTGTTCTCTCTCGTACGAACTTCCGAATCTCCTCAGTTTCTCACGTATCTTGCATTTACAGATCCTCGCACTTGACAGCTTCGCTTGTCGCCCTCGCTTTTCCTTGTGCGTCGAAGAACCCGACCCCCTGCACAGATGTAACACTCGGTGTTCCGAGGCGCCGTAAAAATGAAGCCCTCTAGTGAAATCGTTTCAAACTCGCTCAGCGAGCAGCTAAGCCGCGCTTTAAAAAGCTCGTGAAAAATTGCTGCTGGTTTTCTTTTTATTTTTCCTCTCCTACCCTAAAGCTCGCATCACACGATAGCTCGCACTCCGCGCTGCCTCTCTCTCACAGCTTCCTTCAGTTTCTCTCTCTCTCTCTCTCTCTCTCTCTCTCTCTCTCTCTCTCTCTCTCTCTCTCTCTCTCCATACTCGCTCGGACTCTCTCCACGGTTTCTCCTAAACCCACGATCGTCTCTCCTTTTCTCCGAGTCTCAGCCTCCGGCACCGCCGCCATTGCCTCCCCCCCTCCTCTCCTTCTCCTCTCCGCTGTAAACACACTCAAGATTAATTATAGTGGAGCCGTGCGGGCATCCCTTACAACGCTGATCTATTCGAGATCGAATCAAGAAGGATAAAGTAGATGGGAGTGGAGAATTTATGAGTACTCTCTGAGTTCGTCCCCGAGGCCCGATACTGGATACCAGATAATAGATAGAAGATAGAAGATACTCAGATAGTAGATAACGGAGAAGCGAAGCAGATACTACTATCAAACTCCAATTTCCCTTCAGGGACACAGAGCGAAGTTGCGCGGTAGATACAATACGTATAACCAACGTTTGAAAGCATTTCACTCGTATCGCTTAAGAAACGCTAAACGTTTAAAGCGAGCGTAAAGTTTCGAGGTCGAGGTCTGAATCCGGCAGTTTTGCAGCAGGAGCAGCATCCTCGCGCTGTCACAGATAGATTCATCCTCTAACGAGGAGATGGAAATACAGAATCTCCAAGAGACGACACGTTTTGACTGTCCCTCTAAAAGGGTCCGTAAGGCCGCTTGTATCGCAGCTCGATCTCAGCTGGCAAACGAAAGCTCGCTTTCAGGTTTAAATGGCGACTAAGTAAGCTTCCTTCCTGCCTTCCTTCCTTCGCCTTCGTCTACGGCCTCGCGAAGCAACCCTCCCCTCTCCCCCCCTCCAGGCCACACCAATCCCACCCAAGTCCCGCTGCAGCCTCTAACTTATGATACACGGAGGCGTCGTTACCGCCAGACCCCTTTACGCTTTCTCGCTTACCGAACCGCCGTCTTTTCCTCTCAAGCCTCACCGCACTCGTTCCCCCCCCTCGTCCACGCTCGAGACTTTGCTTACTTGCCTGTCTGCCTGTCTGCCTGCCTGCCTGCCTACTAAGTGTAACGAGGACTCGGTACTCGGTGTCCCCAAGCGCGGTGTGCATAGCCATATCCGAGATTTCATTATTAATATTTAACTACTGCGAAAGATTAAAAAGTTTGAGGAATTTTAATATACCTAGCTAGTATAGCTCGGTGGCTTCTTACGTGGCTGGCTACACGTAGAACTACTGGATGGTTAGAAGGTGGCTTCAGTTGAAACCCTGCCAGACGAGAATTAAAATTCGGTTCCCGTGCCGAAGACTCGAGAATCTCTTTAATGCTTCTTCTTCTTCTTCTTTTTTCTATGTCATTTGCTCTTCTTTTTGTGGGTATATTATACCCCGTGTATATATGTATACCTGTTTTTGCTTTGATCATCCCCTTGATTCTTGGATGTCACGAATTTGTCAGTATACATATAGCTAATACTAGTGGCGACTGCAGCATACGGAATTACGTGGATACGGGATGTGGGTTCAGGGGAAAACGCACTTGGAACGATTAGAAACGTCGCGACGTACCGGTGACGTTGCCGATCGAAAGTTTCGACGGGACGCGAAAGCCAGAGGGACGATTAGTTTGCAAATGACCGTAACTTTGTCGAGATCTTTATTCTTAAAAGTACGAGGAACTTTCCTTGGGGAGACAAGGCTTGGGCATTGCTCGATTGTGACGTCCGGAAATAATAATTCAGTCCCTTCTCACTCTCACTCTCACACTCACTCTCTCTCTCTCTCTCTCTCTCTCTCTCTCTCTCTCTCTCTCTCTCTCTCTCTCTCTCTCTCTCTCTC